>SNQJ01S0053349.1:0-36115 GCA_010110895.2 Picea sitchensis
TCCTATGAACACGAAGGAACATAACCCTCAACCATTTCTCCCTTATGTACCATAAAATATCTTCATAATCTTCAAGGTGTACTTCCCTTGTTCAAGGAAGACTTCATTAGCCTCTCGACAACTTCCAATGTCCTTCATGTCAAATTCATGGGCCAAATTATTCACACACCATATCCTAATATTTTAAATGTTTCCTACAATGATAAACTCATCTATGCACATGACCGAGACAAATTGATCAGATCTATTAAGAAACCAAAGACACAAATATGCACAAATATTAGAAAACCCCAACATTGGTAACAACTCATTGATATTGAAATATCAAGTACCTAGTGCATTCATCGACCCATAAATGGCCTCAATTAACCTAGAAACATGGGAATATCACCTATGCACCTCAAAAACTCCATCAAGAAAACAACTCAATGAGGTCAACTCCCCTTTTATGAGAGAATCCCTTAACAACTAAAGCAAGAATCCAATCAAAGTCAATTCCATATTTATAAGAGAATCTTTCAACAACAAACTTGTTTCGGTACTCTTCAATACTCACATGAGCTGTAAGCATGGAATCAATCACTAGTTCCATAATAGGTTTCAAAACTATATGCTAGAAATAATAGTCCTCCATGGCATCCATCGCTAGTTCCACAATAGGTTTCAAAACTATCTCCTAGACATCATACTCCTCCATCATGGCATTGCCATACTTTCTCTACACGTGCCTTATCAAAGATGGAAAGATACTCTTCAATCATGGAATCTTGCCATACCTACTCTGCACGTTCCTCCTCAAAGTGGGAAGGTTTAATCACTAGAGTGCCACTATCATGCACTGGATCCCCATGTTTCACTGGATCACTGAGTATCCTATATAGGTCTCCTTCGTGCACACATATAGCCAAAATATAAGGATGATCCTAGTTGAAATATTTAATGGTGCACTTCTACTCATTGAAATTAATTATACACTACAAATGTGTGATATTCCATTTCCATGTTGGCATCTTGTTCTCGATATCTATCAAAGGCCTTTCTATAAAAGGTTATATGTCAGGATGATCCACTATCCACATACCAACCAACATAAAAAATGGTATTGGTTGAAAGAAAACAAACCATAGAGAGCAATCTCAAGCTTGGATACTAACTCATCTACTATAGCTATAACCTTTGCACTTCCTACCAACTACTCTTATTGTTGATTTCCCTTCCCTTTCTTCTTCTCTAGACATTGAATGGCATAAACATTGCACCTTATAGTGGCACCTGGGACAAGTCACATGACTCAAATACTTCTTACCATGGTTATAAGAACATGACTCTTCCTCCTTACCAATGTCAAGAAATAAACATACTACAATAATTGGAGTAGCTAGGGAATCATGCCCACAACCCATGACATGTTCAAATAATTGGAGTAGCTAGGGAATCATGCCCACAACCCAGACATGTTCAAATCACTCCTCCTCAAACATAACAACATGCTCCAATCATTGGAGCATCTAGGGCATCACACACACAATCTATCATTGGTACAAATTTCCCTCTCAGAATAATAACATACCCAATCTCTGTATAATCTAAGGCACCACATCCAATAACATATCACAGCATGTACCAAATTACCCATCCCATGCATAACAACACACCCAATAACTAGAGCATCCTAGGTATCACACCCAACGAAATCCTCCATTCTAATATATGCACTAAGACTTGTGAGAGGTCAATGAGTGTGGTTCCCATGACACTCCAATGATTGGAGTGGCTTGTACCTTAAATTTGTGTCAATTACGTGGAAAATTAAACTACCCATGATATAAAATAAGAATGGAGGATTTCCTTGTTGGGGTGACACCTAGGATGTTCTAGTTATTGGAGTGTGTTGTTATGCATGGGATGGGTAATTTGGACATGTGATGTGTTGTGGATGTGGTGCCCTAGATTCTCTAGTGATTGGAGCATGTTGTTATTCCCTGAGAGGGGAAATTTGCACCAGCTAGATAGATTTGCATGTGTGATGTCTCAGATGCTCCAATGATTGGAGTATATTGTTATGTTTGAGAGGAGTGTTTTGAACATGTCATGGGTTGTGTGCATGATTCCCTAGCTACTCCAGTTATTGTAGTATGTTTATTGCTTGTCATTGGTAAGGAGGAAGAGTCAGGTTCTTATAACCATGGTAAGAAGTATTTGAGTCATGTGACTTGTCCCATGTACCACTATAAGGTGCAATTATGCCATTCAATGTCCAAAGAAGAAGAAAGGGAAGGGAAATCAACAATAAGAGTAGTTGGTAGGAAGTGAAAAGGTTATAGCTATAGTGGATGAGTTAGTATCCAAGCTTGAGATTGCTCTCTATGTTTTGTTTTCTTTCAACCAATACCATTTTTATGTTGGTTGGTATGTGAATAGTGGATCATTCTCGACATATAACCTTTTATAGAAATTCCTTTGATAGATATCGAGAACATGATGCCAACATGGAAATGGAATATCACATATTTGTAGTGTATAATTAATTTCAATGAGTAGAGTGCACCATTAAATATTTCAACTAGGATCATCCTTATTTTGGCTAGATGTGTGCACAAAAGAGACCTCTATAGGATACTCAGAGATCCAGTGAAACATGGGGATCAGTGCATGATAGTGGCACTCTAGCGATTAAACCTTCCCACTTTGAGGAGGAACGCAAGGTGAGTAGGTGGTATGATGATTCCATGATGGAAGAGCATCCTTCCATATTTGAGAAGGCACGTGTAGAGAAAGTATGGCAATGCCATTATGGAGAGTATGATGTCTAGGAGATAGCCTTTGAAACTTATTATGGAACTAGCGATGGATGCCATGAAGGAGGACTATGATTTCTAGCATATAGTTTTGAAACCTATTATGGAACTAGTGATTGATTCCATGCTTACAGCTCATGTGAGTATTGAAGAGCACCAAAACAAGTTTGTTGTTGAAAGATTCTGTTAGAAATATTGAATTGACTTTGATCGGATTCTTGCTTTAGTTGTTAAGGTATTCTCTCATAAAAGGGGAGTTTACCTAATTGAGTTGTTTTCTTGATGGAATTTTTGAGGTGCATAGGTGATAATCCCATGTTTCTAGGTTAATTAAGGCCATTTATGAGTTGATGAATGCACTAGGTACTTGATATTTCAATATCAATGAGTTGTTACCAATGTTGGGGTTTTCAAATATTTGTGCATATTTTGCCTTGGCTCTTAATAGATCTAATCCATTTGTCTCGGTCATGTGCATAGATGAGTTTATCAATGCAGGAAACATTTAAAATATTAAGATATGGTGTGAGAATAATTTGGCCCATGAAGTTTACATGAAGGACATTGGAAGTTGTCAAGAGGCTAATGAAGTCTTCCTTGAACAAGGAAAGTACAACTTGAAGATTATGAAGATATTTTATGGTACATAAGGGATAAATGGTTGAGGGTTATGTTCTTCACGTTCATAGGAAATAACCATTCATTTAAATCCCATAGTGGAGGGGAAGTTAAAGGCAAAAGGAGGAGTAGCTTGGTTTTGTGGAAAACACATTCCTTGCAAACAGGGAGTGTAGTTATTTTTGGTTATTCCAAACTTGTCATCCATTCTCATTCAACTATAAGGGCACTTAATGAATAGACAAGATGGAATGAGTTGATTTATGATGTTTAAATTGCATTTCCATACCTATTTATGGACCTAGGGTTAGATGGGACTTTACCTTATTGTAACTCACTCCTTCTCTTACTATATAAAATGAGGCACACATTGCTTCAACATTATTAACAAGAATATAGAGGAGAAACTATATAGAGAACGTAACCACTTGTTTTCTTATTCTTCATTTGGGTTGATGTAGCTTTTTGAGAATGAATAGAAGCTAGGGTTCAATAGCATGGGTTCCCTAGTTGGTGTTCATCATGCTTATGAGAAGCTTCACTTTCGATAATCTATATAATTTGGTTTTACATTTTCAATCTAATGAGCTAAATTGTTGTGAGGTAAACCTATGCTTGGGATGAGCTAAACGGTTTTGTATGTCTAATTTGGGATGAGTTGATTAATTGTAATATAATAATATTTCATGTGAAGTAGAAAGAGATGTGTTTATTGTCCCAAATATGTTGCATGTTTGATCTTGGGTGAATTTGTTGTTGATTTATCAAGTTGATTTAATGAATAGACAAGAAGGAATTGAGTTATTTATCATGTTTAAATTGCATTTCCATACCCATTTATGGACCTAGGTTAGGGAAATGCAATTTAAACATGATAAAACAACTCAATTCCATCTTGTCTATATAAAATGGAGGCACACATTGCTTCAATATTATTAACAAGAATATAGAGGAGAAACTATATAGAGAATGTAACCACTTGTTTTCTCTTCATTCTCTGATTGGGTTGATGTAGCTTTTGGAGAATGAAGAGAAGCTAGGGTTCAATAGTATGGGGTTCCCTAGTTGGTGTTCATTATGCTATTGAGAAGCTTCACTTACAAATGATTTAATATTTGGTTTAATATGGTATAATATATGACATATATTATACATTATATATAATATATAATATATATTATATATTATATATATAATATTGATATGATGATATATAATATATAAATATATATTATATACACATATATAATACTATATATTATATATATTAAAAACGAATTTTAAAACCAAAAATGAAATTTAAATTCAGCTCAAAATCACGCGGCCTGCTCATGCAAAGGAAATACACACAATCCACGACCATTATCACTCCACACCATGCCAAGACACCATAGTCCACACCACCACGCCAGCCCACACCACCCCAAATTAACACCACAGTCCGACCACCACAATCCAACCATTATTACTCGTGCGCAGGAGGATTTGGAACACACGAGTTATGATTTGGAGGACAAATTTGGAGGACGAGAGAAGGAGGGAAGATGATTTCAGCAGAAGAGAAGGGGCAACACAATTTTCATAGGCTAGGCACATGATTTGGTAGAGGAGGAGGCAATACACCTAAGAGGAGGAGGGGTACATGATTTATAGATGAGGAGGAACATGTTTTGTACCGAGGAGGGCAATACCTAATCGAGGAAATGGTATGACCCTTTCTCCTATCTCTTGACTTCCTGACCTCTTTCCTTTGATTTCAATGTCATCTAAACACAACATTTATCATATCCCTCCGAGTGATCTCTAGAGATTTCTGAAGAGAATAGAAGTGAAATAGCGAAAAGGGCTCTTTTTGCCAAACAAAAAATGCAAGCCAAAAATGTCAAAACAATCCTGCCACCTATTTTCATTGAGACATTGTAGGAATGTGACCGTGATAATTATGCAATTGACTAAATACCCATGTGATATGTGATAGAATAGATATTATTGATTGAGTTCATCATGACCAAGTCCTCCACTCTATTAAATTGAAAATGTTAGCTAAATTAGAGGGCATGGGTTGGGCTCTACGACTTAACTAAACTTGAAGCCTCAATTGCGTGCATGTTTATCTCTATGTACAATAAAAATCAAATTGCATTGTGGAAAAACCAAATTGCAAAACAATATAAGGCACTATTCACATGACACCAGTTCTTGGTTTCAAGACTTATGCTCTTGATGTAGTTATGAGTGCCAAATTCTTTTTCACTATTATTTAGTGAACATGATATGATGATTATGTTTACAATGCTTTATTTCCATATCAATTACCTCACATATACATGTCTTGTGAAAGGAAACCACAAAAATCGACTGGAGGTCAAGCAAGGCTTTAAATCAGAGTTCCAACTCAAGGCATTTCTCATCTATACAAATAATGTCCTTGTATAACTTTCACTCAAAATGTGTAGAACTCAACCCAATGTATTTGCAATTGGTAAGCATTCTTCAACAACCAACTAAATTTTTAGTTTGGCCTATGTAGTGGTATTCAATGGACTCTTTTATCAACCAAAAGGTAACGAGAATATAAATATGTGTTTGCAACTAAGTTTTATTGGCCTATCACTAAATATGCTCACAAAATAGTTTTATACAACCCTCTAATTTTCATAAGATTTCTCAAGACCAAATGCCAATGATAATATTAACTTCCAATGATAGCTTATCCCTTGATAGTTATTCTATGCAAGTTTTGATGCAAATTGAACTCAACTCAATGGCCATTCAATTTCCTTGATACAATCCCACCTCATCTCCTCTCAATACTGTGCATACAAATTGTAGGTTCAATGTGTGTCAAGTTGTGGAATAATAGAGCACATGAATTGATCTCCCATGTAATTCAACTCTAGTGGTAATTTTCCAATTCAACCTCACATAAGCCCAAGGTTTTAACCAATACCAATGTCCACAATCCTACTATTTACAGTAGGAATTAACAACATATGAGGTTTTAACTTACTACTCAAAATTTTGAGTAAGATAACAAAATGATCAACAAAATGGTTGAGGGAGGGAATTAATGTTGTATAGGATTGATTTAGCAAATTAAATTGTTGTTTGTAGGTTGATTTAATAAAACAAAATATCTCTATAGGAAATCACTCAATGTATATTCATGGCAGAGGAATGACCGCACCAGCAGAGTCTGGAGGTAGCATGAAATGACCCATTTTCACCTCCGAGGTCACGAACTCTATGCATCAGCCTTCTGCACATCTCCAAGAAGGGTTCTTTGAAAGACAGCGTAGCAAATGGGATGGGTCACCCTGGTGGCTCCATTAGCCCCGGCTATCCCATCGATGGCGATATCATCCTCCCATGATTTTATCGCCTGGACATATTATCCTCTTTGAGTTGGAGATGTAGTGAGGTATTTATCTCTATTAATATTCACCTCCCACACTCTTCTCTTGGTAGTGTGGTTTTCGTGTTGAAGCTATGGACGAAGTTGAAAACATTTCAATTCTGCCGTCCACTTCAACTTGTATTGGTGAAAAGTACGTGATTTCTTCTGGCCAAGCAGCTGTTTGACATACTCCTCTCCATGTGCCTCTAAGTTTGTCATTGGATTGGAGAAGTGTTCTTGACATTCCTCCTTTGAAATAAACATCTCTTGTGTCACATGGTTTTATTTTCCCAACAAGATGCCACCTGATGGTATTTCTTCCCACATAATGAACATGCCTCTGCATACCAACATTTGTGTATGGTATGGCCTCTCTTCTTGAAGTAGTGACAAACAAGGGATGTATTGTTTGATGCAAACCTTTGGTCTTATTCTCCTTCTGCCTCCTCGCTGATTTGATTTATTCTTCTTTTGAGTCACAATAAAAGATAAGTTTTGATTTCTTCTCATCACTACCCTTCTTGATCCACCACAAGAAGGTCGAGGTAGTAGTGGAATACCACTCAGAATCAAGTATATAACTCGCCGCAACACTTTACAACTCGCTGTAACTCAATATAGTCTTAAGTGTTGTAACTCAATGGCAACATCATGTTGTAACTATACTTTCTCCTCTGAATTTTTTGATGTTACTCCAATACTCACAAGAACTCACTATAACTCGGCTGCAACACTTTCTATAACTCACAAGTAACTCACTATAACCAGTTGTAACTCGTTTAAACACTATGTTGTAACTACATTTTCTCCTTCAAATTTGTGTTACTCCAATTTGTTGTTACCACTATTACTTTGTTGCAACTTCTGCTATAACTCTCATAAACACTTTTTGTAACTCTGTTGAAACTCATTATAACTATGTTGTAGCTCTGCTGCATCACTATGTTGTATCTGTACTTTTTCCTTTGAATTTTGTGTTGTTACCCACTTGTTGTTACTCACTATTAAACTGCTGTAATCCCAGTTATAACTCTGAGATCCCTCATACTCTGCATCACTGTTTGGGTCTGGGTTGAATGTTATGGCTCTATAAATTTGTCATTTTTACCAAATTTGTGCACTTTTGTGACTGTACAATCAACCATGGAGACCAAATTCTGCCATATTTAGTAGAAAATATATCAATAACTACAAAGATTTGTAGCAGTGTGTAGATAATAATCATGCTTATGACTACAGAAAATTTCATATTGGTGAAATTGATGTCTTTGGTCAATTTCTACATCAATCTATAATTTTCAACATTGCCCTTTTTGCACTTCCTCGAGACTTGGAATTTTTTATCTAAAATGGTTTCCTTCAAAATGGAGAAAAACTAGAAAGTATTCAATACAACAAAGTTATCTGAATTATCGAGGAAACAATATGTTGACTAGTATAATTTTTTCTAGTTTGGTGATATTAGGTCCCTTTTTTATCTATCATCCCAAAAATCCTCAAAAATACTCTTGGAATAAAAGATTTTGGCAAGTTTCTGCATCTCCATTCCAACACCTTTGGAATTTGGTCAAATGATTAACTGGGTTTGTTTATGTCTACTCTTGTTCCTCACTAGACAAATTTCAACATCAACATGGCTTCTATTTGTGAGTGCCACCTTGTTCATTAAAAACCACCCAATTCCATTTTATGGAATTCTATAGAGATAAATAAGCAAGTGACCGCCCACAATTTTTTGTTCCTTCTCACTAAAACATACCCCTTCATCGGATTCAACCCTTGTACCAACCCAATTCGACGTTGCTTCAACAATTATCCTCTGTATTTCACCCAAAACTAGGTATTTTCTCCCAATTTCAAGTGCCCCCCAACCTTACACAAGTCAAAATCTGTAACTGTGAATTTATAAAAATCATGGCTTCGTGTGCTTGAATAAAAATCCAACTTTAAGGAATTAAACAACCATTCCCACATTCACTATATTCATAACCTTTCCCCAATTATACACCTTAAGGAACTTCCTATAACGTCACATCTTGAATTATCCTTCTAGGAGGAAATCACAATCCTATGCCTTGATAGAGGAACAAATGATTGCAATAAATATGGGTAGTGTTAAAATTGATAGTTTGAGAAGAGAGTTTGACATAGAAAAGGCTACTAAAACATATGGGGATTCCAATGTGACATAGAAAAAGGCTACTAAAACATAACCATAACATAGAGGTTAGCCCACACCCAGTTTTTTCTACATTGCATCCACAAAAATCATTCATAACGCATTTTGCACTAGTTGAGTGCGGTACTCTACATGCATCTAGTATATCAAAAGCTTCCTAGGTACACCTGAAATTAGCCTTACATAAACCTATAATTTTTCTTGTTTCTATAGTACACCAATGGTATGGCCTATCCTCCTTAGTTGGTGCCATTAAATATTTGATAGAGTATTATTGTTAAAACTCATGTATATCAAATATCTATAGTGCTTAACACTCCTTGTTTGGGCCCTACAAACCCTAACATCTACAAAGCAGGAAACTCATTGGCCACTTTTTAAACTTTTCCAACATCCATACTTTGAACTTAACTCCATTGTAAAGTTTAAAACATCACCCATCATGCAATTCAAACTTTGTGCCATTCATTCTCTTATAGTTGTTCGAGACATTTATGGACTAGGTCATTAGGCCTTCCTATTTGCAATCTCATGTTTGAACATTAGGGCCAAATTTAACTTCAACCCATTCTTGAACTTTGGGTCATTACAAATCCATCCTACCAATTTTTAAACTTCATCTGGCCAACAATACTTTGAACGTAAGCCCCCTGAGCATTCGGAAACAAGGATAATGGGCCACTTCAATATGGGGGCATTGAGCCATTTCAAAAGATTGGCTTCTTATGAACTTGTTCAAAACTTAATAGAAGGCCATGATTTCAAAGACTTGACCTAACTTTACACACAACTTTATGCAACATGCATCTTATGCAACAATGCAACTTTCTTTCCCTAGACAATCTACTACTAAGATTTAAATAGGACCTAAACCTTATGTAAATTTACCAATGGTTCCAATGCAACTATATTGCAACCATGAAACTATATATTGCAAACTATATTCTCTCAAATATTGGTGAGTGGTCAAATGCAACTATATGCAACTATATTAACTTATGCAACTATATTGCAACAATTTTGTATGCAACTATATGCAACTATGCAACATGCAACTTTATGTAACTATGATGAACACTTTGTATGCAACTATATGCAACTATGCAACATGCAACTTATGCAACTTTATGCAACTTTATGCAACTATATTGCAACTATATGCAACTAGGTTTGGCAATTTCAACTTTATGCAACTTTATGGACTGGATAGGTGTGGCAATTTCAACTTTATGCAACTAAATGAAACTATATGCAACTTTATGAAACTATATGCAAATAGGTGTGGAAATTTGAAATTTATGCAACTATATGCAACTATGTGCAACTATGCAACTATATTACAACTTATGCAACTATATGCAACTTATGCAACTATAATGCACAATCCTAAGAAGATTTTAAATAGGACCTAAAAACCAAATGTAAACGTACCAATGGTTCCAAATGCAAACTATATATATCAAGAATCCTTATGCAACCATATTCTCAAATATTAGTGAGTGGTCAAATTCAACTATAGTTGGTAACTTATGAAACTATATGCAACCATATTGCAACTTATGCAACTATATATTGCAACAATTTCATATGCACCATGCAACATGCAACTTATGCAAACTTCAACAACTTTATGGAACTTGTAACTTCACGCAACTTTATGCAACTATATTGCAACCATATAGTTGCAACTACCAAAAAAATGTATATTGGCACAATAACTTATCTACTTGTTTCAACGAGTGTAGGTACCACCAACAGGCATCTTTGGATCTATATTAATCGAGGATGATCAAGATATAGTAAGAGAGGTTGAAAGTGAGATCTGTTGTACTAGATCTACCGGTTCTTGATCAACTAGGTTGGAAAAGATAAGGAAAAGATGTTAAAATTCTAAAGATGCAATTTTTTATTGCCAATGAGGGTTGTGTAATTATGATGCCGAGAGAATAGGTGAAATTGAGTTTCCATTGAGGTATAAAACATCTAGTGCAATGATGGGCACCTAAGAGCTACTTGAAGTGGACACGATTTCTTCTCATCTATGGAGCATGTATCGTGATTGCTCCTTCATCCTACATGGATTGGGGTTATTTTCCATGGATGGCATAAAGGTCGGCTATGGTGACCAGAATCGAATTGATGGAGTATGTCGGACCATTATACGAATACAATCATTGGTTGATGTTGGTCCAATATACACAAAGCATGCAGAGATACCTGAAGTTGCCATAAATTATGTACAACTACTAGATAACAATCAAAATAAAGGGCAACTATGTATATTGATGGAAGGCCAAAAGCTACAGGAAACATTGCAGGCTTTATAAATAGTACATGACCACTGCAACCAAGAAACCAAATTGCATATTTGAGGCATGTGAGGAAATCAGATATTTGTATGTGCAACAAAACAATAGTTCATGTGAAGAGTTGTTGATCGACAACTTAAATCGAATAGATGGAGAGGGTGACCATGGAAAGGCACCCACTTCACCACAGTAAATGTGTTAAATGTTAACAAAAAATGACCAATAACAACTAAATTTCATAATTTCATTTTTTTCTGTTATTAATGTAAGTAACATTTCATTTTCTTAATGTTACATGTGTGAATTTCTAACTTTTATTGATTGATTAATTGGTGTCAACATTCCACCAGTCAACTGGTCCGAGTTTCACCTTTATACATCTCTCCTGTAGATCACCGTGGCAAGGCAACCCACGCGTTCTAAATAGTAACATAATAACAACAACTTATGACTACAACAACCAAATTTCTCTTGAAATTTCATTATTTTTTCATATTACTCAATATTTCATTTTAAATGTTACGTGAATTTCATAACTTTGTTGATTGATTTATTGTGTCAACTTCCGTCTAGGGTGACCGTGTCCGAAGTTTCACCCATTACATCTCTCCGTGGTGACCGTGGAAAGGCACCCAAAATGCCTCAATGTAAATTTTAAATACAAGAACAACTTATGACTACAACAACTAAATTTCTGAAATTTCATTATTTGCTTTCGACATTACTTCAATATTTCATTTTTAAATGTTACGTGAATTTCATAACTTTTATTCACTGATTTATTAAATAACTGGCCCTGTGGTGAACGTGTCCCAGTTTCACCCGCTATATCTCTCCAGACCGTGGAGTAAGTAACACGAAGGCATCACCGTGTAAATGTTAAATACAAGAATAACTTTCTATGAATTCAACAACTAAATTTCTGAAATAATGAAATTTCAGAAATATAGTAACAACTTATGACTACAATATTTCATTTTTTTAATGTTAGAGGTGAATTTCATAACTTTTGTTGATTGATTTTATGTGTAAACATCGGTCCAGGCTACCACAAAGGATATTGATGAGGATCTAAATATTTTATTCCACTGATCCAATGACAATTGTAACGAAGGGCTTGAAGAAGGCTAATATGGAATATCTAGGTTTGATTAGCAAAAAGACCCCCCATTAATGTGAGGACATAGTAAGAATTGTAGAGCTACAAACTATAACAACTAATTATGGGGTAAGTGGCATCTTTACATATTTTTATTAGCTATGAATATTTCCTATCTGCTTTTAGTTTTATATTTGTATATGATATGATAAAGAAAATTTTCTGTTTGTAGGAGCTTTTAAACCCTGCATGAGGAACTCATTTATCTTTGCAATCCTATAGGTAGCAATGAGGGGCCCACGCAAAAAGGGTCTATTATTAGTAAAGTGCAAGTGAGGCTTTTGAGCCTCCCGAGGTTCCCCTAGAATCCATTGATGAGAGCTAAGATTTTGACCTACATGACATGCCAGAGCATGATGACGGAGCTCGACCCCGCGATGATGACTGAGAGGAACATAGTGTGTAGGTGCACATTGGATACTATTCTACATGGAGCATAATGACTAAAAGCATCGGTTCACTAGATGTCACCTTTCCGGTGGATGAAGCATGTGTTCTGATAAAGATTCGTATTGCATGTACTGTCCCATTATTTGATTCATTATTTTAATGAAATTGAAATGGACATTGTTGAGATTTATTAATTGATTAATGATAACACAAGTATTTACAGAAACAATGTTTTCTATAGAAACTCTGTACGACAAAACATTGAGTTAGAGTGGCCCCCACCATATTCACACACACACCTGGAAATTCGCCAAGATTGAAAAAAGAAAGATGATTTAATAGATCACATGGTGAACTTGTCCGACAACACTTTCAACAAGAAAGGGTTTCAGCCACGTAGAGAATTTAAAATACACCGTATTCAAGATAGGGATAAATTGCAAATAGACCTATACTAGGCCTCCCCATGGTTTCCAGAAAGAGTGGAAGGCTTAATAGAGGATGTAAAGGAGAACTTGTTTAAAAACAAGAACGACAACCACGAGTCGGTCAAGTACAACACATGTCATATTATCGTGAAAGATGAGCATTTATGTTTTTCTTCTTGTTTTGGCAATACCCTTGATATTCAATTTTTTCAAAAATTCCATATGTAGGCTACCAGAGACATCCAAAGCAACAAAGGCCAGAGGGAAACATGGCCAAAGATAAATCAGGCCAAAGTGGCTACGGAAAAATCAAAGAGAGAATAGTAAGATTAAATGATTAGTTGTGGTTAATATTTATTTAATAGTAGTTAACAACATATGTTTTTGCTATTAGTATTTTAATGGTGTTATGCATTGCAGTCAAATATGTTTGACACTGTTGCCACCAAGGAGGACCCAAGCTGGTTACATGATTTTAAAGTGTCACGAATATAGAAAATCTTGGGCCGCATTCTATCTCCCAAACATGTGTAACCGTAAATGAATAAGGAAACCAAGAGTATGCTTGTAAAGTCTTTTTCATATTTTATTATATCACCCTTTAACTATGTTTATGTTTGTTTTCACAACAAGTTATCTAGTGAATCAAGCTGTATTCAAAGAAACACCGCATCATACAAGGGGTCCACGGTTCAGTGCTGATAGTGTATATAGTATCTATTCTCGCAGATGTATGCTCGTAATTATAAATATTATCAGGATTGTGATATTTATTTCCTCATGATACTTATATTAATATCTTCCTCGTACCATATATAGTCAGAGGGTGAATGCTAGAGCAACCAAGGGATGTGAAATTGATCTAATTCCAACCGGGGTCTCCAAATACGTAGACAGTAAAGAGCAATATTGTAATGTTAATCAAAACAATGAATTAGTTATTTCAATTAGATTTCAACATACCGATATGATCATTTTAGTAATCAAACACATCCCAGTCTATGTTACCAATCCTTCTCATTGATGTACCAGAAGTATGGTACCCGAGAGCACACAAACAATAGAAGGACAGGCACACCTAAATAATAATGTCCTTGGATGATGATGATATCCCAATTGTCAGTTTTATGAATGTAAAAAACATAAATCAAAGAAAATAGATGCATAATTTCATGACCTTTTTTTTGATCTTTATCGATGTTTATATGTTCATGACCTTGACTATCCTAGTTGTGCATTAATGTATATATGTTTTCTATAGAGAAAATCATTTGTTGGGTAAGTGGGAAATTGAGAGCTTATGAGGGGGGAGGGTCCATATGAGCTTCCACTTTCACTTGTTGGTTCTCATGAGAATAACCTATTCTAAACAAAGAGAAGCCTATTAAGGTATGCATAACTTAATTTTTTCAGAGTATTTTACAACTAAATGCATGCTTATTTTCTTATTATAAATTATTTACTCATATAAAAATTTATCTTATGTATCCATGTAGGTCTTGGTGACTAAATGTATCACACAACTCTTATCAAGTTGTATACAATGGATTCCGCAAAAGAACAATGAAAGGTATGGTTTTGACTTGTTTTAAAAGTAGGTTTGATACTAGTAAAAGTTCACAATCCTCATGAACATGTAGATATTGATACATACAAGTTCCATGTGGTGTTTTGGTTTACTTGTAGATCATATTTTAAATATAATTTTGGTTTATTTGTAGTTTTTATAAAGAATTATAATTATTCAGAGAACCCCATATACAAAGTATTTATCCATCTCCTCATTGTGGAAAATAAATTGAAAGATCCTCACTTCATTCATATTTCCATAATACTAACTTTTATTGCTATCCCTTTAGTCCAACATCACCTTATTAAACAATGCAGAAGCTAATCCCAATAATCTAGACCCCTCTCATCCCACATGTTAGTGCAAGTATTATAAGGCTCCAAAGACACTACTACAAAATGCTTATTCTTATAATAATAATTCACATCCAAATCCTCTTGTACATAGATGAGAAATGCCTTGATGATCCTAGGGTACACCAATATTTGGACACTTTCCCCAACAAAAAAATAGTCCCTATTACAAACCTATTGAAAAAGATCCCTCATTACTCAGTAATGATCTAATGAAATTCTATTCCCTCTATGTCTCCTTTTTACTCATAACTGTTAGATCAAAGACCAACTTTCCACTATAATCTTTGACAATTGTAACCAAAATAATTGCATTTTCCATCACTCCTCCCTCCTCTCCTTATCATTGGGGCTTAATACAATAGGACAGACGTAACTCATATTCTCTAATAAACATTGTGGAGTCACCCTGACATAGGGATTTTTCAAGAGATTGTTGAATGCCATGTATATCCCCTTGATTACTCATATTTACTTGAACATATGTAATATAAACAACAATGAAATGCTTTATAAGATGTCCATTGTCTTATTGGGGAGTTTTTTTTGACTAGCTTAGACTTCCCATTATCAAATCTAGCCACTTCTCTTACCCTGCAGCACCCCAATATTACCTAGTTCTCTCCTTTGTCTTCCTCCTAGTGTTCCATGCTCTCCCACATACCTTTCCCTCTCTTTCCTATCCTCTTTCCTAGTCCTTCACTCTTTGGTCGGCCAGATTTCCCCTTATCGGTCTTATCCATAGCTTGCAACCATGGAGCCCCTCCCAATGGTGACATCATATCTCCTTTGATCATCTCTCCTCCAATGGTACCATTGGTATTTTTCACTCACACCTTTGCATTGAACTAGGTTGATGGCTGTCACTTCCCATGTTTGCATAAATCGCATTGATGCATGCCAACTCTCATTCTTGCACTAAATTGCCTTGAAAAGAGGTATTTATGCATCAATGGGGTATTCGATAGTATTTATGCCTTGAAAATTCCCATTGATTCATGCCACCTCTCATTCTTTCACTAAAACGATAAGCCAACCCTCGTGGGAATCATTTTTCCAAACCAACTTCTGCTTCACTACTTCCCATGTTTTGTATGGTGTTGGCTACAAAATTCTCTTGACGATCACTAAAATGCACATAGTTAGGAGAGTTGCATATTAAGGTTGTTCCAAATCCTTTTGCCTAAAGGTGCCAAAAAGTGATGTAGTTTCTCAAGAGACTTTTCCAATGTTCACCAACCTGATGATTCATTCGGTGCATAAACCCTAGAACTATCCATTCATATCCAATATTTATGTACACAAAATAGATTCTATTGAATTATGTGGAATCATTTTTCCTTTTTGAATTGGCTCATATAAAAGTTCATAAATCACTTCAACTACTTGTAGGATTTGATAGAGGTAACCCAACATGAGGAATATATACATGAGTGACACCCAACACTTTAGTGCATATCGTGGACTTGGTAGAGAGAGACATGCTCAAGAATCCACTTCATTAATTTTTCTTAGCAAATCCTTGAAAAAAAACCTCTCGTTTCTCTTTGGAAATGCATGAAAAGAAAAAGGGATTCCTATGAATTTGAAAATTGGTTAGATTGAATCCAAGTCCATCGTTGGTGCATGAACCACTTGAGGTTTTTTCTTTGACTCATCTATACATAGTGTTTGGCTATCAACAATTTGGACCCTAAATTTTCATAGAAAATTTGAAGACAATCCAATGTATTAAGAAGGGCACCTCTTCTTCTATTGAGGTGAGGAAATGATCAATACAAAAGTGCACATTGACTCGTTGGCCCTTCTATCAAGTAAAAGGATTGATTTAATAACGTCACACGCCATTCTACCATGCAAGAAATAATTTAGTTCTTATGTTAACATCACATAAAGTGTAGGTGCCTAGGGGCTTCCATGTCTAATTGACCAAAAGAGGCTAATTTATTTATATCTAGCATGGTTAATTGACAAGCAAACTACAACCCTGACAAAAAAAGTTTCATCAACCTAATTAAAAGAAGGATTTGGCAAATGTATCCCATGAATTGAGCTAATGCAATCTATTGGAATTTGTGCCCCAAGATTTGCAAGTTTATTTTACCTTCAAAAAAATCATCTTAAGCACTATGGCCTAGTTATATTCATTAAAAGGGATAAGCCCTAGCAATTAAGATAGTGATTCCAATTCTTCTTTCACAACCTTTTGCTTCAATCTTCTAACAATGACAAGTTTTCCCCAATAGCCCCACAAAAAAGTAGTGACCCAACTAATATCATCCTCCCATCAAATTTCCCATATTTTGAGGCCTCTAGGCCTTAAAATTAGGTTCCAAATGGATTTGAAGACTCCAACACACATTCCTACTTAACATGAGATACAAAAAGCATTAAACCCTATTTTCATCTAATTTTGAATTTTGCATATCCCAAGATATGGAAAAATGATATGTTGATGATCTAAAATAGTAAGCAATCCTTGAACTTACATGGATCTTCTCCTATTATAATCACAGAAGAAAAATGCATGTTTAGTAAGAAACATATTGGTATAGTCACTTCAACACTTTGTTACCTCTTTTATGAAAAATTGGACCAAGTAAATCACAACCCAAGAGTCTTGACAAAAAAAAAAATGTTAGTCGCATAACGAAAGCCTAGCCTTAGGCCATTCCAAGCCATGTTATCCCTCAAGGGTGTTTGAAAAAAGTAGCAATCCCTCTTTACCTTCTTAACTCTCTGCATTGTTATAATATTCACACAACCATATGGTTTTAGGAGCTCATTAGCCAACCAATCCTACATGCCCACTCTCATTTGAATCATTTGAGGCATATATGTTGACCAGTCCTAGGTCTTGTCCATTTAGAGGAAATGACGTCCAAAACAAGCAAAATATGATAGATCAATACCATGTCCAATGGTTAGTTAAAAATACAAGGAGATCAAGGTGGTTGCCTCTCTTCCTTCAACATGGTTAGGTAAAATACAACAATTGACCATATTAGCCAAAGAGTGACTTACAAAATTAAACCAACTACTTTAACTTCTTGCAAACATAAACATCTAACTTGGAACAATTTCTTGTGTTCTCCAAAACCATGGATTTGTGGCAATGACTATAAGGTCCGGAAGATTCCATGATACCATTCATTACAAACTTTAACATGAAAATTCATAGCCTCATCATCTCAAGATCTCAAGGAAACAAAAAACATTTGGAGAGGTACATTATGCAATCGGGGCAAGGAACACTCATTTAATGTTCTATCATTTTGTTTCTAAGAGTCTGTAACGCACTATCCCACTAAGAGTTAATTTATGGGAGCAAAGGTTAGCCATATGGCCCCAACATTTTAGATAGGAGGTGGGTAGGGAAGCCCCAAAGAGAAATTTTCCACAATCGAAAGCTATCAATCTTCTTGTATGTTGGGATAGGGATAGGTGCCATGTTTAGTTAATATTTTTGGATTTGAGGATCTTTTCCTTTCTTTACAACCTTCACTATTTGTGAAGGGAAAGGCCACAAAGCCTGCATTTGAACAAGGTACCCAAACACAATCTAATTCATAGGGAAACCACTTCATGGAAATGAATTTTTCCTTAAAATAGAATTGTTGAGAGTATAAAGCATCACAAACATAAAAGACTAGTGCCGTCTACTTTCCTAGGGAAAATAGAGTCAAGATAATGCATTCAAGAAGGCCAATCAAGAGAGAAGGTGAATATTTGAGCCTCAGAGTTATCCACTCATAGAACCAAGTCAAATTTAAAGGAAAACCACATTAAAGTTTATCCACTCATAAACCCTAGGTGTCATTCCACTTTCTAATGTGTCTAGCAAAGAATATTAATTGAAATAGGTCCTGAGCCTAGTAACTATAATTTCTAACCCATAGACCAAACCCCAGATAAGATAAACCTTAAGGGGGATAGCCACTCCTAACCCTTAAAGAAAACCTTAAGGGGATAGCCACTAACCCTTAAAGCAAACCTTAAGGGGATAGCCACTACTAACCCTTAAAGCAAATCTTAAGTGGATCCACCTCTCATTCTTGCACCAATGCCTTGAAAATATAATCATTCATGCATGTTTTATTTATATGCTTGGGATACCCAAGCAATTGTAAATAAAGGATAGAATTCTCTTCAACTTATATCCATTATCATCTAGAGTGTGGATTAAAAGTTTCTTGAGAATTTATTACATCTACTGCCAATAATGATAAATGTAGATATTCCAAAATGCAACTTTACATGAAAACAAGATGTAATTATCTTCTTCCTTTCATGTTTCAACATGGTATAAAAAAACTACCATATTATTTAGTCTAGTTTACTCAAAAGTTATCAACTTTACAAACAAGCTTCCCAAATGAGCTTATTTTTGGCTCTTTCTTAACAAAAATTATGAAATTCTATACTTATCCTCCTTCAAGCTTACAATCATCTCAAAGACTAGAGACTTGCATATATATATACAAGTTTTGTAAGGTTTTAAACATTTGCCAAAATTTGAGCTAGATGTGTAACTCATATTCTTCAAGTACATAAGAGTTTAACTTAGAGCTATGGTCAAATAAAAACATCAAAGCAATCTTAAAGGAAATTGACCATGTATATATATATTTATCGACTTTATTACCTAATCAAAATGTTGTAGGATACCATTTACATGAAGTCCGGGCTTTGTTGTACTTGGATCAATTGACAAGGATTATAAAAAAGCTTATGATTTGAGTTAATTTTTTGTTTTCCCAACAACAATCCATGTAGTACTCAATGCCTAACCAGGATACAATTCCTTTATCTTATTTGGGGTATATTATGTACTGTAACCAACCAAAGTTTCAAGTTTTATGTTATCCAACTCCTTCATTGTATCAAATTTTCCGCCATTGTGTATCATGTGAAATTTGCTTTGATTTCGTCAGTTTCAAGTTTTATTAGATTAATATCGATGCATTACAATTCTTTTCAAGTCAAAGTCACATTTGGTTTTCAATTGTAATGAATTGAAAGGTTATACTTGCATTTTCTAATGTGTATTGAAGAGACACTTCATTCCTAAACAATTTGATAACCCCATGAATTACTTTGGTTCAATTAAATTATTTGGGATCAACCAATTTACAACGAATTTTATATTTTAGGTCATCAGAGCACCACATCCTCTAACTACAAAATCCATACACAATAATATTTGTTTTCCAAGCTCATATTTCTTCATGTTGCCTTGCAATTAATTGTGCTAGGGTTAAAAATATCATTTCCAAATGTTTCAAATGATCTTCCCAAATCTTGCTAAAAGTCAAAATATCATCCAAGGAGGCTACAATAAACAAGTTCGAGAAATGGTCTTAAGATATCATCCATAAATCTTATAAGTGTTGTCATAGTATTATGTAATATAAATTGCATAATGACTCACTCATGCAATCCATGTGTTTTCTTGAAAGTAATATTCCTAATTATTCTTTATCTATATTGTCATATTGGTATCCTTACTTCTAATCCAACTTCATGATAACACATGCTTACAATATTTGGTTGATTAGTTCCTTGATTATTTGTAGGGGATATATATATTACAATATATTAGAATATTAGAATATTACAATGTAATAGTAATGCCATATTACAATGTAATATGGCATTAACATATTACATTGTAATATGGCATACAATATGGTATACCATATTTCATGAATTTTTTTTTTTAAACCTAAAGTTATCGTCGCAATATCGACACAAGTTCATCGGAAAAATTTTACTATTTTACCACAACCGTCGCTATAGCGACAAAACTTCGTTGCAATTTTCCATGAATATTCGTCGCATATACAGCATGTGCGTTGTAAATTTGGTTTTGAGATATTGCACTCGTCAATATTACCACGTATTTTAGTCGCAAGTTGCAACGGACTTTCGTCTCACATTCAGCAACTCCGTCGTAAGTTATTGGCTTGGCATAACTTTTCGTCCCAATTACGACGAAGTTTCATCGTAATTGCCACATTTCTTCGTTGTTATTGTGACGATAGTTCGTCATAATTGCGACGATGCATAGGGTTAACTGATATTGAAGGTGGTGACATGTGGAGAGATAATTTCGTCGATGTTTCCATGCACACTTGGATCGTGGATATAGCGACAAAATTATTCCAATGAAAAAAAATCTCGGCTTTCGTGGAAATTGCGACGGATAAGTGTGGCAATATCAACGAAAAACCGTCGCAAATTTGCTCATATGTACTAGTGACCTTGGCAGTCGTCAAAGGATTTACAAAAAATTATCCATCATCTCGTTCCTCTATTGTGTGAGGGATTCCTTAAGTAACAATTTAAATGGATCTCTTGCTCCATCATATCTATTTTATTCCCCCATGGGCAAACATTTGATTCGGCGAGGCCAATATTGCAAAGGCTCAACTAGTTTGATTCCCAACTACTTATACCCTGGCCTCGTTGGGGACATGCATAGAGAAACAAATGAAGAGTAGACCGCTTTGATAGAAATAATTTGTATTTATGAGAGGAACAAAATGAAACATAGATCTATAACATTAACACATATATACAAAGAACAATAACAAAGATACAGTGAAACTTAACTTCTATTAAATAAAGAAATATGTTGAAACTGTAAAATGTAGAATGAAACAATATTTTTCTTGAATGGTGGTAGCTAATCTCTAAGAAGAGATGTGGCGGCTACACACATTCTACTGAGCACATTACAATGAGGCCTCCAAGCCTTTTTAACATCAAGAAGTAATTAGAAAACCCTAGAAATTCAAAAACCTAACCCTAGGAGATGAAGCGCCAAAAGTCATGTGGGCCCCGATGGGGTAAGTTGGTACATCAACTTCCTAGGGTCGTAACTTTTGCATACGATCTTCATTTTATGCGCATGACAGCCCGCTGGAAAGGTCTATTCGAGGACTACACATTTTTTCGTGACACTCTAACTATGTCTATAGTGTGATTGTGGTGATCCCAAAAAATGTTGCTTAGGGACTCAAAACAACCCTAGAATTTAGGACCCAAAAAGCTACAAAAAACTGCCAAGATGAAATCTGTATGCGAGCTAGTTGGAAAAGGTGGGTGGCCACCGATAACCCCCTGTATCACCAAGTCCTTTTTGATTGATGAATGTTTTTATTCGCATTAGGATGAGGGGTGATCACCATTAATGAGGGGGTAGACCTCAATCGTGGACTATTTATTTTAACTATCCTCATTATCCCATTTCTTTCTTTTTATCAGCTAATTGCAATCTACCTCTGCGCATTTATCCCCTTCTTCTCATAGGAGAATAAGGTACATGGATTTTTGGTGTACATGTAACCACATTACCCAAAATGTGGGAGAATGGAAGGATAGAGTATGAAAAGGTGGTAATTATGATTGGGAATGGTACGCTACCCCTTTCAAGGAATCACCAGTAGTACCCCTTTTCCTCAGAAGTGACAACATGGGACTAGGATTCCTTAGATGGCCACTAAGGTGAAACAAGGAAAAAAACATAACTTATGAGCTCATGATTCATTATCCAACTTCAACCTATAATCATCACTCAAATTCCTAGTGTATTAAATATGACACTTTATATGAAACTAGGACCAATGCACCTCATAATGTGTAGGAACACCATATCCCAATGAGGCTTGTTGATTGAGTATGATGATCCATGATGAATAAAAGGAGGCATATGAGGGTGATACTGGGATGCTCCATGGACTTGTTGATAATCATCGTCTTTGGGATAATTTTTTGCATTGCGGTCCATGAGACATGATCTCCTCTATTTACCCATAAGTAGGATTGGTAACATATGGCTCCAACATGGGGACATGTGCTCACCGTAGAGCACATGAGAAACTCAACATATCTGATAGTCAAATCTCTGCAACTTGCATCACTCTAAAACATCATGCTACATTATCACATGCACACATTAGTAATACGAGGCAGAGGGATGTTGTCCACCCTGGTTTATGAAAATATAAAACCATGTGAGAAGGAATTTTTTATTTTTATTTTCATCAATATATCTTTCTTTTTTCTTTTTTATACAAATGCTAAGCTAATATGAACGCATGATAAATCAATGAACAAGATCAATAAAAGGAAAAATAATGCAATAAAGTAAGAACACAACATGACCTTTCTACTAGCCTACCTACCCTACTCTAAAATACTCTAAGGGTAAGAATTTAGGTCTCCTCCCCATGATGGGGTTTGAGAAGGGACATACTAATGGGTAGTGGTAGTCTCTTTCCCTCCAATATAGATAAGTGAAAGGAATAATTGATAGACTTGTTCTCAATTTTATAAGGGCCTTGCCATAGATAATCAAAATATTTGTGCATATTTGGTTTTCCCTTCCTTTTGTCCCACATGAGCACCAAATTTCCTAGTTGAAAATTTATGACTGATTGGTTTATTTGTTCTCAAATAGTTCCAAAAATCTCGTTCACGGTGCTCTGGATCACTCTATTTTACATAGTGGGTAACCATTCAAAATAGTTGGGAGAATTAAAATATAACACTCATAGGATCGATGCTCAAACAAGGCACTAATCCAACCTTTAATCCTTCATATGACCTCCATATGGACCACAAGCTTAAACTATCGGAGTTCATCTTTCGAAGTGTCAAAACAACCAAAATTAGGCCTTTCGATGGATCAGAGTTCAAATGTATCGAAGTGATATATTATGGAAAGGGTCTGATGGTTGAGGTCCAACGCATCTGAGTCTTTGAATATTCAAGAATACTAAGTGGGGTGGTGAATCACTATAGAGTAATTTCAATAAATTTTACCTTCAAGCACTACATAAACATTAATCATTAATCATGTCATTCATCATTACACAAACTCATACACATTGCACATAGGTTTTTATGTGGAAATCCAACTAGGAGAAAACCACAAAAACATTTCTTAAGTAGTTTCAAAATTTTACAAGCACCAAATTGAAGGAAGCACCCACTCCCCGAGTTTTCTAGCACCTATGAGAAAGAGAAAAAAATCCCCTTGGAATATTTTAAATGATGATACATGATCAAATCAACCTTCAAATACAATCCCAAAATCACTTCTTAAATCTACATACAAAACTGCTCAGAACTGTACCTCAAATATGCAAACTTGTAAGATTCACCACAAGCTCAATTTTTTGTTTCTGATTTTGAAACTTCGACCTTAGATATTAGGATATATTCTCCTTATAATTCAACAAGTGGAATTCAATTTGGACCTACCAAGATTTATATATGATCATTTTATCCCGGACACTTGTTTGTGACTAATTTATGGATCAGTCACAAACCCTAACTTCCAACAAGTATAAATTTGTACATGTAATGAATCAAGATCCAAAACTTGTACCAATATTTTTTGATACCTTCTCTAAAATCACTCAAATTTTTTCTCCTTGACTCATCCCCCCAAAAAAATTATAGCAAAAATGGAAAGATGACTTGTTTTGAAGAAGAAAACCCTAGTTTTGAAAACCTCAACTTCCACTGAGTATAACTCCAAATATGTAATGAGTCAAGACCTAAAATTTGTACCCAAGATTTTTTGTTGTCTCTTCTAAGACACCTCCAAGTTTATGTATTTGAATCATTCTATAAAAAATGTTATATCAAAAATTCCAAGATGAACTTCAAAGAAAAATCTAGAACAAATCATCACAAGACTTCATCTTCCCTTGGAATTTTTCCCTTCTTCACTTCATCTTCCCTTGGAAATTCTCTCCTCTTACTTGGCTAGGTCAAATTGGTGTAATCCAAATTCCAAATGAGGCTCCTCTTATTTATATTATTCTTCTCCACATGAGGGGGTGCAACCAAGCGTCACAGCTTTTGGGTTGCACCTCCTCCTTAAGGATGGCTGACCTTAGGAGCTTCTTTACTATACTTTAGGGGATTCTTCACTTGACTTTTCAGGATTCTTCAAGGCTCCTTCAAGGATCCATTTTTGTACAACTAAAATTGGGCATGTAGAAACAACCACATGTTATCTCATCCCGTGAGGGCCATGCTTAAAACTCATCCCGGGTGAGGGCCATGCTTAAAAGTTATGCCACAAGGGGGACCACTTTGGAGTTATATACATCTATGTCAAGGATCCTTCAAGGCTCTTCAAAGATTCTAAGGCTTAAACTATAAAATACTCCTTCGGATCCTCAGGTAATTTAATACACTGTGCCTTTGAAGACTGACCGAAGGTCTTCCTCAAGGTAAGGGGAGTAGTCTCGAAGTGTCTCTGAGGAAATTCATCCATGCAAATCAGGTAGGACAAACACAGGAACGAATCTCCTGAGAGCAGAACTGAAAATCTGTATTAGTTCATCATATATATATATATATATATATAAACATAAGCTATAATGTTGGTTCTTTCCAATAAAACATGCCATCATTTATCAAACACCATGTACAAATTTTACAATCGAAACTATTCATAATTGCACACACTATGAACATACATGTCAACATATAAATTTCAAGATACAAGATATAAACTTATCAAAAAATACCCAAGTGATGTGTAACCTGAGAGGGTGCCTTGCTTCACTCCAACCAGAGGCTCAATTCCCAATGGATTCACCACTGGCCACCCCCAAGCTAAGACCACAATGTTGCAAGACTGAGTCTCTATTTTCCAGCGACCGAATGAAGTACTTCCTCTTATCCGCTATCACTCATCAGATTTCTATGAAGTTCCTTCTTCTTTCCCCTGCTCTCCTTAATCACACACTTTCCTCAGCTTTTCTTTTGGCTTAGTTGTGTGTGTGGTGCACTATCTTTTCCTCAAGCAAGGGTCGTCTGGAGGGACTCTGCTGCATGGGAGGTTCACTCCCATCCCTCATTACTATGAGGACCATTTACCTACCAAATCTAGAGAGTCATTTAATTGGGGCTGGGTCAGCTTCTTGGTTCTCCAACAAGAAGTCCAAATACGGTATTAATTCTGGATGGAAGTTAACGCCACCATTCCGTGTGCCTTCCAATTCTCTAACCACTGCTATCTCTTTTTCAAAGACACCTCTCAAGAAATTAATATATATATATATATATATATATATATATATTCATAATATTGTTTACATTCATCGAACTTCTCACAAAATCCATTCACATCACATTCACATTTCTGATTTTTCCACAATACTGGCTTCAAAGATAGTTATTTCTATTGCACTGGGGGAAAAGGGTGTTACAATTCTCCTCTTTAAAGCAACACCATGTTCTATTTGTCAACTTGACATGCATGTGTACGTGATAAACAAAATTGGACATGCATGTTTCATGGCATCCTTCATTTCCCATGTAGCCTCATCCGGGCCAGTGTTTCCACCGCGACCTTTGACCTCGGCAATGGTTCAGCCCTCGAGCGGGGTTTCTTTTCTGCCCAAAGATGCATTGAGGTTCTAGTAGAAATTTTCCCTCCAATTCCACCTGAATCACTGCACTACCAACATGTATAGTATCATGTACATATTTTCAATAATGAAACATGGAAAACATTGTGTTTCATCAGAGGAAGTGCTAGCCTATAGGATACAAGTCCCACTCTATCTAGAACCTCAAAGGGTCCACAATGTCGGTAGGTTCTAACTTGGCACAAGCTCCCATTTTCGTGTGGAACTTTTCCTAGGCCTAACTCAAATATACATGATCCCATGCTTTGAACTCTCTTGGAGTTCTCTTTGGTCGGCATAAATTTTCTATCGGTTCTCGAAATGCAATTCGTGTTTTGTTTTTATCCGAGTCACTTGTTGTTCCATTTCTTCAACATGTCAGGTCCAAAATAAACCCTATTAACAGGATTACTCCAGCTGACTAGAGTGTTACACAACCTACCATAGAGGACTTTGAAGGGACTCACTTTAAGGATTCTTGGTAGCCAATGTCAGGTTTAATTCCACCAAGTATGTAGGCTTCCACCGCTGGTTGATGCATTACATGAATCTTAGCATGTCTTCAAGTACTAGGTTCACTTTTTCTGTCTGTCCATTCTTGAGGGTGATAGGCTGTACAGCCAGCACCGCTCTAAACCGCCATCGGATTTCCAAAAGTTGAAGTGAACTCTTTGTGTCTCCGCTAAACACGCATCTCTTTGGCATGCCCTCAGAAGTCTAAATATCTCCTTCATGAATACCGGCATGTCTATTCTCGTAAGTTGACTTGATGGGGATGAAATGAGCAAATTGGCTCAATTTTATCCACCACCACCATGATGGCGCCATTCTGCTTGGTTTGAGGTTGGTAATCCAGTGAAGATCCACATGGATATGGTTTCCCATTCCATTATGGGATTGGTAGGGCTTCAATATCTTGTCTGCGTCTGTTCTGCTTTAATCGCTGGCATTCTGCCCCATTTGTCTAGGTACTTGGCTATGTCTTTTTTCATTCCATGCCAATAGAATTGTATCCTAGTTGTTGTGATCATTTTCTCTCTGTAATCTTGATGACCAGTATTAGTCTTTATGTAGTTCATCCAAGAGTGAACCTCTTCAAGTCACACAATCTGGAATATACAATCCGTTTAGGTAAGTGAGCAGGCCTCCTTCAATCATCTAGTAGCCTCCATACTCTATCCCTATGGGTTCTTGAATGCAATGAGGGTCATGGTCCGAATAATGTGTCTATCTCTGTGCATTTCGACTTTCTTTGAGACTGTCTGTGAGGTGCTCACCACATCAGTGAATTGTTTTCATACATCGTCTAATGGCATCAACCACCCGGTTTTCTTTTTCCTTTAATATGTTTGATTTCAAAATCAAACTCGCTAAGGAGGCCATCCACCTAGCTTGTCTAGCATTGAGTTTTGCTTGATCAAAATGTATATCGGTAATCCACAATGATCTGGCTATAAGTACAAATTTTCTTCCTGTGAGGTAATGCCTCCATTTATTCAAGTAAGGTACGCACTATGGCAGCCATCTCTAGATCATGGTCACATAGTTGACTTCATGCTCATTCAATTTTCGATTCATAGTAAACCACACTTCTCCCCGTGATAAGGACTCCTCCCAGCCCTTCCTTACATGCATCCTATGCACATGAGGAAGTCATCTTCGAGATTGGTGATCTTCAACACGGTGCATGGGTCAAGAGATGTTTCAAGGTTTGAAATCTTCTTCACATTTCTATGTCCATGGGAATTTTGTCCCCATCTTTTGGAGGGAAGTGATTGGAAAACAAATCTGGAGAATCTCATAAATCCTATAGTAACTGCTATCCTATATAAAAGGATCCTCGATATCCGGAACGTCTTTGGGTAGGCTATTCATGATAGACCCGATTTTGTCGGTTCATTACAATTTTCTTGGATAGAAATATGGCCTAAGTAATGTATTTGCTTCCGAAAATCTACATTTGTTGAATTGGCATAGAGTTGATGTTTTCTTAGTACTTGCAACACAAGCCTAAGATGTTTTCATGCTCTTCTTCATTCTTGGATTAAATTAATATATCATCACTAAAACTGCCATTCATCTAGGAATTTGTTGAGTACATTGCTCATCAAGAACATAAAAGTATGTGGGCATTGTTAACCCAAATGGCACCACAAACTCATAGTGACCATACCTGTCCGGAAGGCGCTTATGGATGTCTTCACCCTTGATTCGACTTGATGGTATCCCGACCTGGGCCAAATCTTTGAGAAAATAGATGCACTCAATTGATCGGACAAGTCATCGATCCCCGGCAAGGGTACTTGTTCTTTGTAGTTACCTTATTGAGTTGTCTATAATTATGCACAAATATGGGTACCATCTTTTTTTTTTCACAAACAGGATTGGTGCTCCTCATGGAGACACGCTGGGTCAATATAACCCTTTATCCATCATTTCTTTAATTGAAATTTGAGTTCAACCAACTCCGGTGTGCTCATCCTGTAGGGAGTGTCCTGTAGACACTGGTACCACTCCTGGTGCAAGTTCTATCGAAGTTCCATAAGCCCTTCTGGAGGTAGACCCTAATTCTCCTCTTCCGTAAACACATCTCTATATTCTCTCAAGATAAGGTGATCGCTGTGGTTTGGTTTGTCACATTCAATTGTTTTCAAATAACTGGGACACAGTATAGGGGACATCCCTTCAATACTTCCTTCAATTTTGGTGAGATGATATTTGTTTTACCGGTGATGTGTTTTTTGGATCCCTTGAAGGGTCATCTTTTCCCCTTCCTTACTCACACATTCTAATGTTTTATAATAACAAATTCAATCGGGCTTTATGTGGAAGCTAGCCAATCCATATCAGCAAATGTATCATGCATCCCTGGTAATATGTTATGGTTTCTTGGGTAGATTTACCCAACATCAATCAAGGCACCGGTAAGCAACTCTCTACTACCCTTCTCTCGTGCCAAGTATTAACCGTACTCCAACCATGGCTTGGTATGTTTTGTGGTTGTAGTTTACACTTATCGACAACTTTAGGGGATATATAATTCCCAAATTGAACCAGGTTCAATCAAATAGACACTAGGTGGGTTGGAAATCATACCTTTCTATTTACTCATCAAGCTTGGTGGTCGCCTTTATTATCCAAGGTCAGACAATGGTAAAGACACTCGGCCATCATTGACGGTAGAAGCTTCATGGATGTTATAAATCCTCCGGTTTGCCCTATCGCTTCTAAGGTGGAAAGTCTCTCAATAGATGTTCTTCCCCTCGCGAACCCCAAAGCATTTCAAAGGTTCTTCTTTGGGTTATCAGTCTTCAAAGATATGGGTCCAAAATTTTTATTTCCACTCAAGAAGGGAAAATTCTGCTAGTGCACACTCCGGGCTAGGAAGCCTACTTGGGGTTTTTTGTAGTTTTTAAATCCTGAGGTTTTGATCCCCTTTTTCTAAAATCTTTAACTACTCTTCTGCTTCCATCCTTCTGTGGAGGTTCCGCCTTTGATGCCCAAACCGTTTCATGACAATAGGTTGCCTTCAAATAGTGCCTTCTAGAGTCTTTGCCCTCAAATTCAATTTCACTGGACAGTCCTTAGGTAGTCCACCCATGAAGCATTGCACCTTTGCCTATTCCACCTTGATATAGGGTACACACCTCAAAAAATCGAGGAATTTTTTGACATATTCTTTCATAGTGAGTTTTCCCAGTTTGATTTCATAAAACTATTTTGTCTTCTCGTAGAAATATTTTTCCCACAAATACTTCTTCCGGAAGTATTTTCTCAAATTGTTTCCAAGACAGTTCCTTCTTTCGCAAAACCCTCTTCACACATTCTTAAGGTCTTCTCACCAATGGAAGCCTTTCCGGCTAAGTTGAAGGTGTACACCTAGTTTCAAATTTTCTAAAAGTCATGCACTCAAATATTTCTTTAGGGGTCCAAGTACCTGTGCCTCTCGCTTCTCTCCTTTCTTTATTTCACCATCTAAGGAGGGTGGTTTGGCTTTTCTCAATTCTTCAAATTTTCAACCTTTTGGAAGGATTTCTTTTCTTCTTCTCCTCATTTCTTTTCGGGAATAGAACTGGTTCTCACAAGAAGAGCTCCTTGAATCGCCAGCTCTTCTCATGAGGAATCATCTGGACACTTGTCCTTTTACCTCCTCCTCGGGTGGACCTTTTTTTGAGGTGTTCCTCTCAGTGTGACCACCGGGATAAGGACCATGTTTTATGAGTTCCGTGTTCCATGTTGTATGTGTCTTTGTATCTACAAGTTCAGAGTAAACCCAGACACTTTGTTTGTTTTTCTTGTTCTTCATCATTCTCTCATTGTCAACCTTACAACTCTAAATTCTTCCATGAGGCTCCTCCTCATGTCTCTCACAGATCTTGAGGGGTCCCTACTTCCCTCCTTTCTTTAAACTCTTCATCTCTATTGTGGTAGCTCTTCCCACTTCATGGTGAGTCACCATTTTATACTGCCTCAGAATTTCCGCAGCTGATCGTCTCGCTGTGTGCAAAAAGGAAAACGCTATCAAGTAGCCAATATTTATATTTATTTATAACCAAGACATAATCTATATTTTCTCATGCACACACACACAAAGAGGGGTTTTTTCATTCCCTAACTTTGTCTTTGATTAGGAAGGTTAAGATAAGGGGTTACTCCTTTTAGAGTGTTTCAAATGAAGCTTACGCGTAATTTGTTCATGAGCCCAAGCAAAGCTGCTGTTGTAACCATGCGCTCATACCAATTTGTAACATACCCACTATGGAATTTCGTACTTTCAGCCTTTTTCTTTCTTTTTCTCGAGGGGAACATAGTTCCACCTAATCCTACAGGTCTGACATGCATATTTCCATCCCCAACCAAGCACTCATATGATCTATGGTTATGGCCACAGGCCTTACTCTGACATTGTCTCATCAATGATAATAGGACTGACCTTTGTGAGTCTCAGCCGGGAACGCCAAAACCACGCCAGTAAGCTAATCCATTTCAAGACTTCGACTAGCAGGAATTTCGTGATATGCGAGGACAACACACTTGTTTTAGATAAAGTTTTCGAGGTCAAAACACCTAAAACATTGACTTAGTGGCCCCATACTCATTTTCGTAGTTTCCAAGGGTTTTGGGGTTTCCAAAGCCGGAGTTCGGGGATTCGGCTATGACGAGGTCCACACTGGATATCTGGGAGCCGAACTTAAGGAAACACACCCTAAACATGCTTCACTATTTTGGGGTTTCTTCCATCGATTTTGGGACATGCTACTTACTGTGGAGGTCTCAAGACCGGGTTTCCCCGGGAGTCGAAATCGGTGCTTAAGTTTTAACACGCCACTATTTTGAATTCATCCATCTGGATTTCCATGAGTCGTGGTTTCGACATCACAACATGTAGTCTCAAGACTTAAAAATTTGTGTGTCAAATACTCAAATATGATAACTTTTCCACACTCTATCTTTCGATATATCGCAAGTTGGGATTTCTTTTGGACTTAGGAGTGCAAGGGATTTTACCCTATGCCTGGTACCAAATGAACTATCCTATCTCATCCATTCCTCAAACTATTTCTGTGGCTTTTCATGTATCGAGATTTTATGTACTCGCTGATGATTAGGGTTCTTCCTCTTTTGTCTTCCTGCATCAAAACGCTGAAATGATTAATGAAGGAACCATGTGTCCTATAAAATGGATACCAGATATCTCCACTTAACCCTAGGGGATCTATGGTCCCCACTTTGCTACTTATGAAGATAGCAAGAGGGGTTGAGGCATTAACTTCATTTCTTCCTCCACCTAATGGTATCGGACTGACCTCGCATCTTCCGACGAGATCCTCATCCCATTAATCGATACTTACTCATACGTTGTTTCGTAGATTTTATGGTCGGATTTCAGACTCATGAGAAAGAAAACCACACCTAGATACATCGCAGTTGAAATGATGAAAGGATTAACAATCACCACATGCCCTTATGAATGAACTGCCTGTGTGTACCTCACTGGACCTAATGATCTAATTTCTTCGCTACTCACTAAGATAAAAGAAAGAGGTTGAGGTGTTTAATGCCCTCGTTTCTTCCTTCCACCTAATCTACACCGGTTCGACCTTCCAACAGATCTGCCTTTTGCTCGATACTCATCCACGGCTATTCTCGGATTTCATAAATCGGGTTTGATTCGCTATACAAGAAAAACTCACACTCTAGATAATTGGTGTCGAACTCCAAAACTCAATTTACTCCCCATGCTAATAATTCGTGATCTCAAGTCGGGTTTAGACTTGTGGAGGTAAGGGACTCACTCTTTGGTAACAATTGTATCGAAATGATGAAATGTTGGGATCTACAAGGACCATTCTCCTCGCAAGAGTTTAAGGCTTAAACTATAAAATCCTCCTTCAAGTCCTCAAGCACTTGGCTAATTAGGTTTGAAGACCAAAACTCAAGGTGCTTCGAAGGTAAGGGAGTGGTCTCGAAGTGTGCCTTTGTGGGGAAATCTATCCAACGCATCAGGTAGGACAAACACAGAACAAATCTCCCGAGAGCAGACTTGGAAAATTTGTATAGTTCATCTATATATATATATATATATATATATATATATATATATATATATATATATATATATATATATATATATATATACATAAACATAATCCATACGTGGTATTTCCAATAAAACATAAAATTATCATTTCCAAAACACTATGTAGACAGCTCTTTACACTGGAAACCATTCATAATTGCAATTTAATTAAGGAAACATACATGTCGATATAAATTTCTAAGATACAATATAACACTTTAAAACACTGTGTGATGCAATCACGAGGGTTCTCATCACCCAATCGTAGGGTTCAACGAACCGCACTGATTTACCACTAGCCACCCTCGAGTTCAGACCATGATGTTGTGAGACTGAGTCTATATTCGCCAGTGACCGAGAACGAACGTTACTCTCCTTCTCTTCATCACACACTCGATTTTCCAGAAGTTCCTTCTATCCCCCTCGCGGTTCCCCCTTGATCGCATTAATTCTTCCTCGCTTCTTTCTTTTCAAGATGTGTAGAGTATGATTCCTTCTCAAGCGCTGTCATGTCTCCGAGGACTCTACTTACTGATGGGCGGTTCACCCCCATCCTCATTACCTGTGAGGATCCATTTACCTACCAACCCTGGCGAGTCATTTAATTCGGCTACTGTGATCACCTTGGTCTCTCTCACAAGCAATAAGATACCTAGATTGGGTTTGCAGTTAACGCCACCATTCCGTGTTCCTTCCACTCCACCTTTCTTTCTCACCCATCGGTCTCTTTTCAGCACACTCTCACAAATTCCGCAATATATATATATATATATATTCATATTGTTTAATCACATCGAATCTTCACAAGGGTCCATTCACATCACACACACTGTTACTGAGTTTCACACACTTGGCCGATAGTTATTTCTACGTGACCTGGGAAACAGGGTGTTACATCTTCATGCATTTGGCTCAATATTTCCACCCCAAATTTCCTAGTGGCTTCCTTCTTGCTTTGCTCAAGTTTTTCTTTGGTCACATTGAATTATTCCTCAGAAGATATGGTGTAAATAGGATCCAATGTATCAAGGAAATTCATGTAATCGGGGCCTTCATTACTACCATCACCAAAAATATTGCTTGGACATTCATGCTCCCAATTATCATCCCCACAAGGCAAAAACCAAGGGACCTCTTTGGGGTTTATGACATTTGTAGGCACCAAGGTATTAGGGACCCTTTGCTCAATTGGAGGCCTAGGCTTCTGTGTTGGGTTTTTCCTTTGTGGTTGACCCTTGTATGGTGGTCTCATAATCTTGTTGTTGTATCCTTTCCATGTTAGTAACTTCGTTCATCAATAAGGATAGGGTTTGAGCAATGTCATTTATGGCTTCTTCAATTTTTTGATCACATGGAGCATGTATATCTTGGGTTGGTTCAACACTATGCATTTTTCTTGGCTTGGTCTTAGCCTTGGCTCTAGGGACATGAAAAGTCTCAACTTTGGAGGAAAAAATATTTGCTTCAATTTTTGTGGCTTGCTCTTAGTCCTCTTGAAGGTCCTTTGGAGACTTTTCCTTGAGCATGAATCCAAATTTCCCTATGTAAGCAGTAATATAAAGAAAAAGGATAACATCATTTTTGGGGCTAATATTATCGGGTATTTTTTGAAGCAATCTTTCAAATCTAGTATAAAATTCTTTAACAGTTTCGTTCTCTTTATTTTTCATCTCACCAATTTGCAACAACAACATGTTAGGATCACCTTTAGTTTCCATCTTTTTATGAAGAATTTGTGGAAAGCATCCCAAGTATTGATGCTTTTATTGGGGAGGCTATGAAACCATCTCCTAGTGTCTTTTAAAAAGGTAGTATAAAGGAGCCTCATGACTATATATTCAGCATTATCATTGAGGGGATGAGTTTGAAAACAATCCCAAAAATTATATAAATGTTTTTCACTAGAAGTGACATCATTACCAAAACATTTGAGCAACCGCTTTTCAAAAATTTTAGGCATGTTACAAGGGTATTGTGGAACTGTAGACATATCTAAGGGATTGAAAACATTAAAAACCCATGGCTTTTGAGCCATTGGATATAAAGGAAGTCTTCCTCGAAATAAGGATTTGACTACAGGAGAATTGTGAGAAGCTTCCTTATATAAGCCTTGGTGGGATTGGAAAACCTTCTATTTGGCCCTTGTTTAGTGATTTCAACACTTGAACTTAGTGGAGTTACCAAATTATCTCTTTAGTGGAGTATCATTAAGAAGCAAACAAATGTATTCTTCCCTTAGTGGATTCGTCGAGTAAGATTTGTGGAATAAGGATTTAGGGTAAGCTTACGAAAGTAATTTCATACGAAGAATGGCTCAATTCTCCTCGACAATGCAGCCAAAAATGTTATCATAGAATTTGGCACTTGTGCAAAGCCTTCACAATATGCTAAACTTGTTTAACAATTGGAAGTAGATGCCATTGTCACCTAGGCAAGTACTTCCCTCATTTTAGTGAAGGACAGGTCCAACACAAGGGAGGATTCCTTCATGAACTCAAGGGATCCTATAGCAATATTAGCCAAGCCTATGGCCCCTTGTCTTGGTCACCTCAAAAGGATAGGTTAGATCTAGGTAAATTTGAAAAAGGTAAGAAGAATTTGGACGAGGTAATTTGTTGACGTGTGTAATACAAGTTTACCAATGCATATAACGACAATTACCAAGTCTAACATATGAGTAATAACCCTTAGAACACTAGATATCAAGGAAGAGGGTTGTTGTAGAAATATTGCAGCAATGAACAATGATCATTCCAACCAAGAATGTTTTATAACAACAACAATAAATCATCCCTCAAAAAATGTAAATAAAATATTTAAATATAGTCCTCAATAAGTGGAATAAGGTGCAAGTGCTCAACAATGAATTTGACCTTATTAAACCACAATATTAAGT
>SNQJ01S0053349.1:55370-68556 GCA_010110895.2 Picea sitchensis
TCACTATCTGAAACTCCCCAAAAAAAAAATTATAGAAAAACTTCCAATATGACTTGTTTAAAACAAATTCCAGGATGAGTCAAAAACCCTATATTCCATAGGCTATATCTCCTAAAGTATAATGAACCAAAAATTGAAAGTATGACCAAATGTACTGTGATATTTCTCTTAAGAAACCTCCAAATTTGAATGTCTGAAGTATTGCATAAAAAATTTAACAACGAAAATTCCAAGATAAATCTCTTGAAGAAAAAAAACCCTAGGATCGATGCTCTGAAACCAAATGTTATGAACCATTGCATTGAGAAGGATAAAAAATCAATGTATAAGAATCCACTTCGAGGGGAAACATCCTTTTAAAATATATTCAATATACAAGATGGCATGAGATCCTCCTCAGACTAGGTTATCTTGGTATATATATACGATACAAAGGGTACAATTATAATGAAAGGGAACTATTACCCCCATACCTAGGGGTAAAAAAGGAGATGATGTCTCAAGGCCCATAGGTAGAAATCATTGAGTGTCGAGAACTGAATGGATATCACAGCCCATAGAGCCCCTCTTCTTCACCATGCTTCACCATCATCATTGGCAGCAGAGCAACGTCAACTACATTGGGTTGGCTCTGTTATCGCATGATTTTTACTTGTTCCAAAGCCACAACACAAGTCCCCAAATCCACGTAACTACAAGATAACCCACCACGGTCACCTTAGTAGGAAATCCCCATGTTTTACTGATGGATGAGGTCAACCACAGGGGAGGCATCCTTGGTAAGCTCAGGGGATTAGATAGCAAGTGATATGGTCAAGCTTATAACACCCTCTCACTAGTTACCTAATTCAAAGGTCTATGTTTGTGGGATTGAGGTAAAGATAATTATTTTCGGTACCTACCAGGAAGAAGAACAAATATAGCATATATATAGAAATTTCCAAGTACCAATATGATAGTAATACCTCAAGAGACAATAGAAAATGAAATATATGCTTGTTGATACAAAATTGCAACGAACTAAAAGTCTACAACACAAATAGTATTTTTTAATAGCCACGAGAAATTTAGTTCAGAATTGCATGAAATTACAGTGTAAACTTAGCATTAATCCAATAAATTGTATTCCAACTATTCCAAACAATTTCTGAGTGAGTTGGGCTAGTGTTAGGTTAGTGTATGCAATAAAATGAAGCAAATTTGATGGTTGTAATAGTGTTTTGCAACAAAAGGAACAAAATTAGTATATTAAGCTAAGTTAGAGTGAGAAAAGGTTAGTAAAATCCTTGGACAATAAAGTTTAAGAGTTTGTTTGACCAAATTCCTTCTCAAGAGAAATGATACTAGTGCCTTTTGGGTTATGGAGTCATTTACAACAACACTATAATTATAACTTGGAGGATGATGATGATAATTTCCAAGATGTAGGGCTTGAGATCTAAGGTTCTTTCACCTTAGGGCCTTAGATATCAAGAGGAAATGCTAAAGTGCAAGAACTCTTGGGCCTTAGCAAATCTTACTTCCCTTCTATGATTTCCAATTTTTGTCACAACAAGCTTCTATAACTAACTCTTAAAGTGCCAGCACTTTAGGGATTTAGGATTTTTCCCTAGATGAGGTTTCTCAACAATTTAATGGATGAAATAATCTAGAGAGAGGAGGAAACACTTTATTCTCCTCTCCTAGGGTTTACACAAGCAATATACCTTCAATATGAATCAGTAAAATGTACCATAAACATTCAACACATGAAATAAATTGCATATTTTACTTACTTCACCAATATTAACCAAGCACAAACCCTAGTTGTAGAAAATCTCACCAAGAATTGGCCAAGAAACATCCACAAGTTGTCCTCCAAGAGACAGTGCATAGGTAAAAAGAGCCAATGTTTCCAAAATGGTGAAAATTCCAGTCCTAATCCTCTTGTGAGATGAAAGTGTTATGATCCAAAATGAAAATATAAAGGCCTCTATTTATATGATACCTTGCAACAATAGTTTTTCCACTTTAATTGTCAACTAAAAAATACGAGGGTCGACCATAAAAATTTACCCTTATAATTACCAAAAATCACTTTTACACAAAATAACCCTTAAAAGGGTGACACCATCCCCTTTAGGGTGACACTTGGCTCCAAAAAGTGGAATGTTGAGGTGGAAAATGCAACTTTATGCCTCAACAGGCCATCCATCATGCCACATGTGCCAAAATGCCACATCATAGGCCTCTTCCATCAAAACTTCATCTCTACAAACCCTAGCCTGCCCAATGAAATCATGGGCTAGGTGACTGATGTCCAAGCCTCCAAAGGCTAACATCAAGGTGGAAAGAGGTGGGATCTCATCTTCTAGCTATGCTAGAGTTCTTCCAAAGGAAACTACCTCAATCATCAAGGTGAAACATCCATCATTAGGTGTTGCCCCCGATGTGAGGTCTAGCATCCATCCATGGGATCCAAAGCCCTCATGGAGTTTTGAACAAAGTCATATCCCCATGAATACATGTTCATTGATAAAGGTACTACAAAGAAAATTATATGCACACTCCAATTCTATGTAAGTCATAAGAATCATTACAAGTAAGCCATATCTAATACAAGAACCACTCGAACATGTGCATCAAACCCCCCTTTTCAAATTAAACAAATGTTCAAAGACCTTATAAGTTTTGTATAATTTAGGTATGGGAGGGGTGTCATGGTGCGCTATTGGGTAATCCAACACTCAAATCAATGAATGTTTCCCAAGAGGATCCTAACTAGGTCATGTAGTGAGTGTGAGGTGGATTTTAGCGTAGCTTTTGGGCATGGGGTTTCTTGACATACAAGGGCTCCTATTGTCTCGTTTATGGGCGCTTTGTTGAGGGTGCACTTGCTATTGAGTTACAAACTATTTGCATGACACATTTTTCCAAATCCCTTTTTTCCATCTTTTCAATCCCTACTTTCATTTATAATTTGCAAATTTGAGGGTCCCCCTTTTATGGTTTCCAAGATTTAGCATTAAATTTGGGACCAGGGCGAGAACTAAGTAAGTAGAGATCAATTTGAACCAGATTTTTATGGTCCTTATTTGTTGTGTTCAATTTATTGTTATCATTAGTTTCTTATTCTTTTATAGAAGCTACAATCTACCTCTGGGTCATTATCCCCTTTTCCCATGAAATAAGGTATTATCCCTTCTTGGGTCAATATTCCTGAAAACCCAAAAGATAAGGAAACAAAATGTTAAAATGATGGAAGGTGGTAAGTATAGACGAGAATGGTATTATGACCCTTCAAAGGAACTTCCTAGTAGAAACCATTTTCTCGAGGGTGACCTACTTACTAGGATACCATGTCACTCACCAAGGTGAAATGGGAAAAGGTATAAATTCAAGAAAATGTTCTATAATCAAGAAGGATTCTTTGCAACATGCTCCAATGCTTCAAATATTAAAAAGACACTTACCATGATCTTGTAATTGTTACCTCATTGAAATACCTACTTTGTTCTTGTGCAAGCCCGATGTGGTGGATGTTGCTCTATTGTTGGTGATGAGCGATGAGGCACTGAGGAAAAGAGGGGCCCTTCAGGCTCTGTTGGTCAATCTGAATATAAACTTGTGTATGCTAGATGGACATAGAAATGATATCCTTAGTTACCCCTAGAGTGAGGGGGTAACATGGAATTACTTGGGGACATGTGCTCACCATAGGTGCATGAGAACCTCTCGAGAATCTCTGGTATGACATGTGCCTACAAACTCAATAAAAGTCATCAAAGCATCGAGGGTGGTGCTATCACCCCCTTATTCTTATGAAAATTTATCAAATTCAAGCAAATGTTGAAAATACCAATATTTTGTCTAACATATCAATATGATCATGCAAACATATAAGTATGAAATAACATTGATGCAAGATGCAAGAAGAGAATATGCAAATGATAATAATGTATGCAAATCAGGATAAGCTAAATGCAAACTATACTATCATGACATGTGTTGAAACAGATCTTGATTTTTGACCCTAAGGATAAAATTCTTTGTATCTTTAGTCTTTGCATTATATAATTTTTTTAAAAAACAAAACATTTCATCTCAGTCAATTTGAAATGCCTTTGTGATTCATTTTTTGGAAAAGAATGGTTAAAATTTAAACGAACGTATGTTCCAAACACTTTTCAAATAATATTTTAAGCGAGCATTAATGATAAAACTTAAAAGAAATGTTAAACCAGGGATATAGGAGTTCGCGGTTTTGAAATAACAATTTCCAATACAAATCAAATATCAAAACCCCGATCCCCGTTCCGTCACATTAACCAACTTGATTAATTCATCATTTACCTAAATCACATTTAAAAAGGGCTTAAACTTTAAGTTAATCCTATTGGGAAATCGCTGATTATGAGGATTTATTAAACAAATAAACTTATCATCGTATTCCCCGATTTCCCGATCCCAGATTTCAATTAATTCTTAAGTGAGGTTTGAAATTAAGTTAATTATTGTTAAGCATGATTAAGAATAAACATCATATCGGGATATCGGGTTACATTTCTTGAACATGGAGTTTACTATGACCTCCAGTTCTCAGATTTCCCGATCGATTTCCCGATATCCGATTTCTTGATTAATGAAATCCCAAAAAAGTTAATCTCGATTAATTAAGATAATAGCCCCATTTTAACTTAAACAATGTATGTCGCGATTTGTCCGGGTTTACAATGATGACTTCTTGACATTAAGAGTTGAAACCGTTAGTGTTTTCAAGTTAAGATAAGATCAACATTAATTAATCATTCTCAGAAACAGAGTTTAAGGTTTTAAACTTTTAATAAATGACTTTTATGCGGCATTATTCAATTTGGTAAGTTCTATCATATTTGAAAATATCGGGCTTCGGTACAAACTTTAAATGCATATATTCGCAGATATCGTTTGCATTTATTTTCATATCAAAGTACAAATCTCGAAGATTTTGATATATTTGAAATAATGTTTGAAGCATTTTACATTATTTGAAGGAAGGCAATTCAGCTACCTTTCTGGTATTCAAGTGAACCACGAGTTTTCCTCTTCTTCTAAAGCTGCTCCACCATTGGCGGTTTTTAAGCGCTGGGAGAATCTCGGCTGGCGAGTTATGGCACCTAAAAATGCTTCAAAGAAAACCGAAGAGCTACCGGAAGGCGATATCATTTCATATACTACTGCAGTTGGAGTAATACACAATGTTAAATCATGGGCTACAATTAGAGAGAAAATGGAAGATGAACTTTAATTTTCGGATGACGATGAGGAAAAAACCATCTCCGAGATATCGCAAACACAGGCCTTCATAAAGTAGCTGCGCACCCGAGGCTGTTTTCATATACAAACATGGTTATCTGGGCACTAGATAAAATAGACGTTCCAACGAGGAGCATACTAAACGAGTAAGGAGAGGTCACCGGCTCATTCAGGCCCGAACATATCAAAGTAATGTATAAATTATCACTTGTATGACGCCGTTTAATTCGAGTTTTAGGCTGCATTTCAACAAAAAAGAGTGTGTCGAAGGTGGTCAAACATACGCTGATATGATAAGAGGATGGTCCAGGGATGAAAATAAATTTAGGGCCGATTTACATGGTATATATACCCATTGCTTCATTGAATGATTATATAAGGGTATTTAGCAATGATGTTATGGAGACTATATGGGAAAAAGGATTCTAATCACCTTAGTGAAAAATGGACACCCTTCCTAGAAGAAGTTTGGTAGTAGTTTCGAATTGGCATAACATTTTATCGAGACAACATCACCTCGAGGATTACGGTTACAACGACTAGATCAAAGGGACGTGATGACCTTTTATACGGTCCATCCATGTCCATTCCTTCCGTCCATCCATTTCCATTCCATTTCATCCATCCATCCATCCATCCATCCATTTCCTTCCATTCCATCCATCCGTCCATCCATCCATCCATCCATCCATCCATCCTCCTTCATCCATCCTCCATTCCATTTCCATCCTTCCTTCCATCCTTCCATCCTCCATCCTCCTCCTCCTCCATTCCATCCATTTCATTCCATCCATCCATTCATCCTCCATCCATCCGGTCCATCCATCCATCCATCACTCCATTCCTTCCGTCCATCCATCCATCGTCCTCCATCCATCCGTCCGGCCATCCTCCATCCTCCTTTCCTTCCATTCATCCTCCTTTCCTTCCTTCCTCCTCCATCCGTCCGTCCTTCCATTTCATTCCGTCCATCCATCCATGCTCCTCCTTCTGATCCATTCCATCCATTCCTCCATTCCATCCATCCACTCCTTCCATCTTCCTTCATCCATTCCTTCCATCCATTCCTCCATGTCCTTCCTCCATTTCCTTTCCTCCATCAATCCATTCCATTCCATTCCTCCATTCATCCTTTCTTCCTCCTTTCCTTCCTCCAGATGTTTCCTCCATTCCTTCCTTCCATTCCATCCTTCCATTCATCATCCTTTCATCCATCGTCCATCCTCCTCCGGCTCCAATCCGTCCATTCGGGTCCTTCCGTCCAGTCCATCCGTCCGGCTCCAAATCAGGCTCTCCATCCATCCATTCCTCCATCACTCACTCTTTCCATTTCCATCCATCCACTCCCTTCCGTCCATCCATCCGTCCATCCGGCTCCGTCCTCCATCCGGTCATCCGGTCCATCCGGCTCCATTCCGTCCTCCGTCCTCCATTTGTCCGCTCGGTCCGGTCCGGCCCTAATGGTCCTAAAAATTTGTCTAGACAAGATTATGAGGCATCGTTGATAAGGGAAAATGCATCGGGCAATCCTGAGTTAATAACAATGCAATGATGATCGCTGCATATCAAAGTGTTGTAGATGACATCATCGTTGATTTGCAGGGAAGGTATAATCTAAGACCGAGAAACAAAGATATTCCTAATGTTCAAACGAAAAGGTTTTGCTTAAAAATGATACAAATAAGGAAAATCCTAAAGTTGCAGGATAACTGATGCGCGAAACAAAAATATAATAAGATAAAACACGTAGAGTTAGAGTGGTAGGAACTACCCCTGTAAATATTCAAACCCATGTAAAAGAAAATAAGGTTACACCACAACAACAAAAATGAGAAAAAGGTTATGGAAGCCGCACATATAGAGAGCGACAAGGCCTTAGGAAACTTTAACTTAGAAAATGAAATAAGCAAGATTAAAATTCCTATCCCTCTTATTGAATTATCCAAAACACGTTATGCTCGAAACAAATATAATAAAATGATCAACTTTTAGAAAGGAAATTCAGCGGACACAATGGGTTTAAAGGCGATAAGACCTATCATATCCTTGATACTGCATGTAGAGTCCCAAAGATCTTGTAGCTCCCTTTTTTATCCAGCTTACTATTTTGACCACCTTTACACAATTGTATGTTAGATTACGGAGCTTCACATAATGTAATGCCAAAAAGCAATAATGGATATACTTGGTCTTGAAGTCACTAGACCATGTGGTGATTTGTACTCTTTTGATTCTTGGAGGGTTAAATGTATAGGGATGATCAAAGACTTAGTAGTTAACTTAGCTCAGATACCCTATAAAAGCATTCTTATGGATGTGGTAGTTGGGTGTTCCACAAAGTATGGAATCTTTGCTATACAGATCTTAAGTGCTAAGCGGAGGATCATTCAGTTAGATATGACATCTGTGACGATCCCTATTTTTTACGGGAAAATTTCGTCTATGGAAAATCGAATGGCATTCATTGTGAGTGACTCTAAAAATCCTACAAATCACCCGGTGTATATAGCAGACCAAGATTTAGATAGCATGTATTTTATGGCTAGATGATGATTTTAGAATAAGATTATGTGTTGACTTTAGAAATTTGAACAAGTCCTCTCTTAAAGACAACTATCTCTAAGAAAGCGGATCCGCGATATGCGGAAAGATTAGCGAGGCCACTAGAATATCCATGGTTGATGGCTTTTCAGGATACAACCAAATCGTTGTTTGCGAATGCGATAAGGAAAAGATGGCATTCACCACTCCTTGGGGTACCTTTATATGCGATAAAATGCCATTTGGATTAATGAATCCACGGGGAGCCACATTTCAACGAGCAATGGATATTGCCTTTGTTGGTGAAAGAGATAAGTTTGTAGTTATATATATCTGGATGACCTTACTATTTTTTCAAAATCAGATGGAGATCACATTATTCATTTAAAACAAACTTTGAAAATGTCTTCGTAAGTATGGTCTTTCATTAAATCCAAAAATCTCATTTTACCGTATGCAGGAAGGCAAATTGTTAGGACATATAGTATCTCAAGATGGTATAATAATTGATAGAAGAGAGTAGAGGTCATAGAAACATTAGCTATTCCTCGAAATGTTAAAGAAATTCAATCTTTTTTAGGAAAATAAATTTTAGAAGATTCATTCTAATTTTCTTGAAATTGTTAAAGCGATATGAATATGCTTTCGGGAAAACGTGAGATTAAGTGGACGAGAAGCGAGAGCATCTTGCTCACATTAAAAATTTATAAGTGGCTTCAGGTGCTAGCGATCCAGACTATCTAAAAGAGTTCTTCATCTTTTCATTTGCTTGAAGAGAACACCCATTGGTTGCGTTCTCCTCAGATGAAGGGTTTGAGCAACCCATTACATTTTGATGAAGCCTCAGGGCGAGCTTAAATACAATATAATGGAGAAACAAGCTTACCTTGATGGTTAAAAGCGAAACTTCGAGCATTATGTATTACATTCAAAATCATTGCATCACGATACCCACCACGGCTGATGTGAAGGACATTTAGTGCCAGGCTGATGGCGGTAGAGAGGCGGATGAAACTGCAAAAAATTTAGGAATTTGACTTGGAGGTCAAGCCAACCAAATTAGTTAAAGGACGAGGTTTAGTCAAGTTGTTAAATTTGAATCTAATTTTGGACTCTTAGAATGAACAACGCTCAAGAGGAAGAAAATTGGATAGATATGAATGAAATCGATGATCAAATGATTGAAAATAAGGTTGAGGATAAATTCATTTCATCCGATTGGTATAAAGATATAGTTACATATCTTTTAACTTTGAAATATCCAGATGAATTGTCAGCATCCAAAACCAGAACATTAGTACATGCGGTTAAATAATATTGCATTTCGAAAAAGTTATCTTTGGAAAGACCCTTGTTTCCTCTTAGTTTGTTTTGGTTGAATCCCGAGGAAACGAGAGGAAGTCATAAATCAGTTTCATGAAGAGGTCTGTGGAGGACATCATGCACGGAGAACAGCGACATACAAAATTTAAGGGCTGGTTATTATTGGCCCCAAGTTGTTTCGATGTAAATGCTTAAGGTAGGAACTGTAACCCTTGTCGGTTTTAGCTGGGAAGCGAGAAGTTACCACGACTATGTAAGATTTAGTTCGATCAAAGCGATGCTCCTTTCCAGCAATGAGGGCTTGATTTCATCGGTGAGATAAATCCACATTTGAGCACCCAACATAGGTGGATTCTCGCGCCGCGGTTATTTCCTGCCAGGAGTGCGTGGAAGCAATTCCTACCAGGAAAGCCACTAATTCAGTGGTTATAGAATTTTTTGGAAGAAAATATATTGGCAAGATTCGGATGTCCCGGAAAAATAGTAACAGATAAGATTCGGATGTCCCAGAAAAATAGTAACAGATAATGCTCAAGCTTTCAAGTCGATGGCAATGATTAGTTTCTGTCAAAAATATAACATTGTGTTAGGACATTCTACAGCATACTATCCACAAGGAAACGGATTGGTTGAATATTCTAACACGAGTTTGATCAGCATAATTAAGAAGGTCTTAAAGGAAAATAAAAAATCTTGGCACTTACATTTAAAGTATACTTTATGGGCAAATCGAATAGGAACAAAGAAATCTATTGGTACCTCACCATTTCAAATGGTTTATGGTACAGACGTGGTATTACCCATAAACTTAGCACTTCCTGTAATGAACTTGTGGCAGGATGAGAAGGAAGAGCCAAATCCTCTCACCAGAAGAATAAACCAATTAATTGAATTCCAGCAGCACAGGGATGTAATAGATGAAAAGCTACAAAGGTACCAGGATAATATGAAGCTACTATTTGATCGAAAGGCCAAGAACAGAAACTTTCTTCCAGGAGAGCTAGTCTTAAGGTGGGATGCTCGAAAGGAAGACTCGGGAAAAAACTGTAAATTTGATCACATCTGGTATGGACCTTTTAAAATATCATCTTCTGACGGTAATAACTCTTTTCTACTGGAAAATTTAGATGGTAAGATCCTAAATGCTCCTGTTAATGCACGATTCTTGAAGCATTACATGGAAAAAAAAAAAAAAATGTGTACATAAATAAATAACAATTATATGTATACAGAAAAATAACAATTAAAACAAAATAAAAATAAATGTGTACATACAAATTCCTTTCTCAAATTGTTGCAAAATAATAAAAAATTTATTATGTCAAAAATAAAAATTTGTAAAATCTTAAAAATATAAAGAAAAATAATTTTGTGTCTCCGAGATAGTTTTTTCCTGAGCAGTCGGCCAGGAGCCTGTCTAGTCTTCGTATTTTCGAAGACATAAGAGTGAATGCCCTGCTTTCCCGTGCAGTTATATCTCAAGCCTGTGAACACATACCTGCTGCATGTTTTGTACTTGATTGCGAAAAACTAAAATAAGAGTATTGATATTTGAGCCATGTGTCTGAAAGTTGAAGAGATTTTGTTTTGGATTAGAAATTTATCAAATGATTAAACTCAAATAGGTCAACATTCATCTTTTTCCTCTCAGATTAAAAATGGTTAAGTTTGAGATTAAATCTGTATATCTTAAGTCGTTTAACAGTTTGTCTGAACTTTTTAGCTTGCTCAAAAGAAGATCCCTTGAAAAGGTTTTCCCTTTTTCCTCTATAGACTCAGGAAGTTTTGAAGGTTGAGAAAAAGTGGCCTAGAATAATCAAAATGAGTTGACAAACCTCGATTATAAAATTTTACACAGATCACCAACCCTAATATATTAAGTATCACTGATTGCCCCCGCTTCGTAATTTTGAGCTAAATATAAAACAGATGGTGAAAGGAAATTCATAATTGATTGCCCCCATCTAGTCATAAAGACGATGAAAGGAAATTCATTTAAATGATTGCCCTCGTCTGGAAAAATAAAATAGATAACTTCACCGGGGTACTGAACAGGCCTGTTGGCAGTGAAGCAATGTCTGAGGTATCTGTAAGGTGTCACACTTACCTATAATCTATTCTAGTTATCATTTTTTCAAAAACTGGATATTCGTCTTAAGTCAGATAGAGCTCCCCAGTTTTAAATTGATGAATTCCGTTTCGATTGATGCAAGATGGAATGTTCAATAATCTGTTGAGCTTCTAAAGATTGTTCTAACCGTCTCATTACTGACTAAATTTTGGAATGAGAAGGAAAATTTTGAAGAAGACCATAATCAAATTTCAATAAAATGATGAGTTTTGAAAAGATTTTCAAAGACGGTTCATGTTCCCTTTTCTTACTTTTGGACAGTTTATCAAAGACAAACTTTGACCCCATTATCCAATGAAGGCACTGAATCTGCATGTTCTCCTCGTCCCACGGGGAGACAAGGTCCCCAGTTGGAGCCTATGTTGAAACAGATCTTGATTTTTGACCCTAAGGATAAAATTCTTTGTATCTTTGAGTCTTTGCATTATATAAATTTTTTGAAAAAAACAAAACATTTCATCTCCGTCGAATTTGAAATGCCTTTGTGATTCATTTTTTGGAAAAAGAATGGTTAAAATTTAAACGAACGTATGTTCCAAACACTTTTTCAAATAATATTTTAAACTAACAGTAATGATAAAACTTAAAGAAATGTTAAATTCACATCGGGATATCGGGATTCGCAGTTTTGAAATAACAATTTCCAATACAAATCAAATAGCAAAACCCCGATCCCCGATTTCCCGATACATTAACCCTTGATTAATTCATCATTTACCTAAATCACATTTAAAAAGGGCTTTAAGACTTTAAGTTAACCTTATCGGGAAATCGCAATTCGCGAGTTTGTGCAAACAAATAAACTTATCATTGTATTCTCCGATTTCCCGATCCCCGATTTCAATTAATTCTTAAGTGAGGTTTGAAATTAAGTTAATTATTGTTAAGCATGATTAAGAATAAACATCATATCGGGATATCGGAGTTCGCGGTTTTGCGAACATCAGTTTACATGACCTCGGATTCTCCGATTTCCCGATCCCCGATTTCTCGATATCCGATTTCCTGATTAATGAAATCCCGAAAGGATTAATCTCGATTAATTAAGATAATAAAACTGTTTTAACTTAAACATTGTATCGTGATTTCGACGATCGGGTTTCTGTGATGACTTATTTTCTTGACATTAAGAGTTCTGAAACCCCGATGAAAGTGTTTTCAAGTTAAGATAAGATCAACATTAATTAATCATTCTCAGAAACAAGCTTTAAGGTTTTAAACTTTTAATAAATGACTTTTATGCGACATTATTCAATTTGGTAAGTTTCTATCATATTTGAAAATATCGGAGAAGCTGAGGTACAAACTTTAAATGCATATATTCGCAGATATCGTTTGCATTTATTTTCATATCAAAGTACAAATCTCGAAGATTTTACGATATATTCGAAATAATGTTTGAAACGTTTACATTATTTCGAAGATGAATTCCGCTCTGCTACAGGTATTCAAGTGAACACAGAGTTTTTCCTCTTCTTCTGAACTGCTCCACCATTGGCAGTTTGTTCGCTTTGGAATCTCGATGCTGAGTTATGGCGCCCAAAAAGGCTTCAAAGAAAACCGAAGAACAACCGGAAGGCGATATCATTTCAGATACTACTGCAGCTGGAGTAATACACAATGTTAAAGCATGGGCTACAATTGCAGAGAAAATGGAAGATGAACTTTCATATTCAGATGATGGTGGGGAAAATCATCTCTGAGATATCACCGAGACCGCTCTTCATAAAGTTGTTTCACGCCCGAGACTGGTTTCATATACAGATATGGTTGCCTGGACACTGGATAAGGTGGGCGTTCCGACAAGGAGTATCCTGAACGAGCAAGGAGCGGTTATTGGCTCATTCAGGCCCGAACATATCCAAGTAATGTATAAATTATCACCCAATTATAGGCATACGTTTAATTCTGAGTTTT
>SNQJ01S0053349.1:74350-95593 GCA_010110895.2 Picea sitchensis
TGATCAAGCTTTTCTTTGTTTCTTTGTTTTAAAAGTATTATCATATTTGGATGCCTTGACGGTGTGTTTTAGAGCCTTAAAACACAAACTCAGGAACAACAACATGCATGATGAAACACATATATACAATGCAATGCAGGATGAAAATGCCTACTCTACCTACATTGCGCTAGACCAACAAGTCAAGTCTCTTCCCCACAATGGGGTTTGAGGAGATGGCCATTAACCGGTAACGGATGTCTCCTTCCTTCCATTGTATTTAGGTAGTAAGAGTCATCTATAAACTTCCCTCTAACCTTAAATGGACCCAGCCAGAAAAATTTAGAATCCTTATGGGTACTGGGTTGGCCCATCTTCGCATCCCACTCTAAGACCAAATTTCCTTATTTGTGTTCCCCTCCTTTGGGATCAATTACTTATTGTGTTACTCTAGTGTGTTGTCTCAAGGGAGTGGGGTGGGATTTTGTGGCAAGGAAATCATCTTGGGTTGGTTTGATCAACAGGTTTTTATCTTCTTTCTTTATTACTTCAATAGAGCCAACCTAGTTGTCTTTATACCTATCTATCAATGGTTGATAACCTTCCCTTCTGGACCATATCATATCATTAATGTATTTTTCTTGTGTGGAAGAGAGGTCATCCTAGTCCTAGGAAAGATCATAGGCATCATTAGGATAATCACCCCAACTTGTGTCTCTATTGTGCTCCATAACGAGGGGGTAGGATTCTACCAAGGAAATATTTCTTATGTTCATTTTGTGAGAATGCAACTTCTTCTGATCACCTTGTGTGAGAATTTTGACAAGACCAAATTCACTATCTTTGTGATAGTCAGGAAGATTTTTGCTACCACCCCCCTTGGCCCATATCACTTCATTAATGCTATATTCTTATGCAAAAGGAAAATTGGCCCAACCTTGGAGGAAGAAAGGATTCATTGAGTCATAGTTACTTGGGCTATCTCCATAATCATATCTTTCAATGTGTTCCCTCCTCTTCGGCTTGTTATACAAGATGATGCGATCTTGGGCCTCGACTATGATTGTTGCATAAGGAAAATCCATTTTCATACTCCCACCTAGAGTGGCATCTCATTCCCTAGACAATATAATTCCCCAAGTGTCATGTACATCAATGAAAACAATATCCATTATGATGGGAAAATCAAGATAGTCATCAAAGTGGACTTCAAGACCTTCAATCAAACCACACACCTCGACACCTTTCGACTCAAATCCATGAACATTCTCATAAATCCATCTGAATTTCAACCATGATTATTTAATGACCTTCAAACTCAGCATATTAATAGATGCCCCAAAATCAAGCATGCATTTGTGAAGACATAAGTCATCTATTTCCAACGAGATGAGAAAGGGTGCATCTTCCTTCTCAGTTTACTCAAAATGATCAATTCGTAATAGTACGGAAGGTTCTTCGAACAATTCTCAATCATGTAGGAATTTTATTTTCTCTTTCAAATAAGGGATTTCTAGCATCCCATGAATGCTTTTGACCCTCTACAATACATTATCCATTCTAGTTCTTAAGTTCGTCTCTTCATCCCTAAGTTTTGGAAGGGCTTCTGGTTGAGGAGATCTAGGGTTTTTTGGAAGAGGTTGGGGTGCATACTTAGCATATACTTGGGACTCTCTAAGCTTCTCCCTTGATTCCTCACTCATTTGACTCAAGCACTCAATCCTAGCCTCTCCTATGGCTTGATTCTTCCTCTCTTGAAGTTTCTTTGGTGCGATATCAGGTAATTATTGGGGAGACACGGTAAAGATGGAATCCATAGTATCAATAAAATTCATGTGATCAGGTACAATTTCTCGGCATTTATCTTCAAAATTAAAATGTTCACAAGGTAAGCACCAAGGGGGCTCTTCTTATTTTGCAACATTTTTGGGATCCAAGGTGTTTGGGACTCCTTGAATACCCCTCGAGGCTTCCCTTTAGAAGGAGGCATTTGGGTTTGCGATAGTGCTCTTTCTAAATTAGTGATTTTGTTCATCATCAGGATTTAGTTCCTAACGAGTTCATTCATAGTATTTTCAAGTAGTGCCAATGGAGTGCTAGTATCTTGAGTGGACTCAACATTGTGTATTGTTTCTAGTTTAGCATCATCCTTGGATTTTTGGCCATAGAAAGGCTCTACCTTGCATGATGAAAGATTAGCCTCGATTTTGACAGCCATTCCTTGATATTCTTGAAAGGCTACAGGCCCCTTATCCCTGAGTAAGTATCAAAAATGTACAGGGAAGGATTGGATATAGAGGAAAAGAAGGTAATCCTTTCTAGGGCAATGGTTGCTAGGTATTTGTTGAAATAATTTCTCAAACCTGGCATTAAATTTTCTAACATTTTCATCTTTTAATTTCTTGATTTTGTTAATTCGTGTCAATAACATGTTTGGATCTTATTTAGTACTCCATATTTTAAGAAAAGTTTCCTTGGGTTGATCCATATTCTTGATGTTTTTATCTAAGAAACTATCATACCATATTTTGTCAATGTCTTGGAGAGTAGCTGAGAGAAGTTTCATCACTAGATCTTCAGCTTCATCATCTACAGGATTCAATTGAAATAAATCCTAGAAGTCACTCATGTGCTCTTCAACAGTAGTCACATCATTATCGAAAAACCTGGGAAGCCATTTCTCATACTTTGTAGGCATCTGTGGAGGGTATCCCGAGATGGTTGACATATATAATGGTTTGAAGAGCTTGGATGCACATTTATTTTGATTCATGGCTTGATTATAGGACATTGTATTCAAAGGAAGGTTTCCCTCAAAGAGAGATTTTACCACGGGAGAGTTACGAGGAGGCCTTCTTTTATAATATTTAAGAGGAGTGGTATACCTCCTTGATCTGTGTGGAGTCGCTATATAACCCCTCTAGGATTATCAAATGAAGTGAGGGAATCACCCTTAGTGGAGTCACCAGGTAAGCTTATAAGGTAACGGATTCAGGAAAATCTCACCAAATATGTGTCGTTGAGAAAAACTAACTCGATTTTCTTTGAAAACTGCACCAAATTGTTATCGAAGGATTTGTACTTATCGCAAAGCTCCAAGACAAGTCCCCAAATCTGTGTAACTACATCATAATCCACCATTGTCACCTTAGTAGGAAATCCCCACGTTTTAGTGATGGATGAGGTCCACCATAGGGGAGGTGTCCCCGGTAACCTCAAGGTATCAGATAGAAAGTGATATGGAAAAGCTTGGAAAACCCTCTCACTAGTTACCTAAGTCAAAGGTCTATGTCTGTGGGATTGAGGTAAAGAGAAGTATTTTCGATAGCTTCCTGGAACAAGAACAAATCTACCATATATATAACAATTTCCAAGTACCAATATGATAGTAATACCTCAAGAGACAGTAGACTATGAAAATATATGCTTGTTGATACAAAATTGCAACAAACTAACAGTCTACAACAGAATATAGTATTTTATGACAGCCACAAGAAAATTAGTTTATAATTGCGTGAAATTATAGTGTAAACTTAGCATAAATACAATATATTGTATTCCAACTATTCCAAGGAATTTATGAGTGAGTTAAGCTAGTGTTAGGTTAGTGTATGCAACAAAATGAAGCAAATTAGATGGTTGTAATAGTGTTTTGCAACAACAACAACTAAATTAGTATATTAAGCTAAGTAAGAGTGAGAAAAGGTTAGTAAAATCCTTAGACAATAAAGTTTGAGAGTTTGTTTGACCAAATTCCTTCTCAAGACCAATGATACTAGTGCCTTTTAGACTATGGATTCATTTACAAAAATACTGTAATTATAAATTGGAGGATGATAATGATGATTTACAAGATTTAGGGATTGAGATCTAAGGTGCTAACACCTTAGGGCCTCAAATATCAAGAAGAAATGCTAAAGTGAAAGAACCCTTGGGCCTTAGTGAATCATACTTCCCTTCTATGATCTACATATTTTGTCACAACAAGCTTCTAAAACCAACTCCTAAAGTGCTAGCACTTTAGGGATTTAGGAGTTTTCCCTAAATGTGGTTTGTTAACAAATTAATGGATGAAATAATATAGAGAGAGGAGGAAAAACTTTATTCTTCTCTCCTAGGGTTTACACAAGAAATATACCTTCAATATAAACAAGTAAAAGGTACCATAAACATTCAACACATGAAATAAATTGTAGATTTTACTTACTTCAGCAACATTAACCAAGCACAAACCCTAGTTGTAGAAAATTTCACCAAGAATAAGCCAAGAAACATCCACAAGTTGTCCTCCAAGAGATAGCGCATAGGTAAAAAGAGCCAATGTTGCCAAAAGGTTGAAAATTTCAATCCCAATCCTCTTGTGAGAGGAAAGTGTTATGATCCAAAATGAAAATGGTAAGTTCTTTATTTATGAAACCTTGCAACAAAAATTTGTCTACTTTAATTTTCAACTAAAAGAATAAGAGGGTTGACCTTAAAAAAATTCCCTTATAATTACCAAAAATTAATTTTACACAAAATAACCCTTAAAAGGGTGACTTCGTCCCCTTTAGGGTGACACTTGGCTCCCAAAAGTGGAATGTTGAGGTGGAAAATGCAATGATGGGCCTCAAAATTCCATCCATCATGCGACATGTGCCAAAATTCCACATCATAGGCCTCTTCCATTAAAACGTCATCTCTACAAACCCTAGACTCCCCAATGACATCATGGGCTAGGTGAGTGATGTCTAAGCCTCCAAAGGCTAGCGTCTAGGTGAAAAGAGGTGGGATATCATCTCCTAGAAATGACAGAGTGCCTCCAAAGGTAACACCCTCAATCATCAAGGTGTAACGTTCATCATCAGGTGGTGCCCCAGACATGGGGTCTATCATCCATCCCTAGGCTCCAAATCCCTTATGGAGGTCCGAACGAAGTCATCTCCCCATGAATACATGTTCACCAAGAAAGGTCCTGCAAATACAAATAGATGTGCCCTCCAAGGGTCTACAAGTCACAAGAATCATGCCAAGTAAGCCATATATAATACAAGAACCACCCGAACATGTGCATCAAACCCCCCTTTTCAAATTAAACAAATGCTCAAAGACCTTATAAGTTTTTCCTAATTTAGGTATGGGGGGGATGTCATGGTGCCCTATTGGGTAAGCCAAGACCCAATTCAAGGGATGTTTCCCAACAGTATCCTATCTATATCATGTAGTGAGTGTGAAGTGGATTTTTGGGTAACTTTTGGGCATGGAGTTTCTTGACAAACAAGGGCTTATATTGTCTCATTTATTGGTGATTTTGTTGAGGGTGCGCTTGCTCTTGAGTTACCAACTATTTTCATGCCACCTTTTTTGAAAGCCCTTTTTTCCATCTTTCCAATCCCTGCTTTCATTTATAATTTGCAAATTTGAGGGTCCCAATTTTAGGGTTTCCAAGATTTAGCATTAAACTTGGGACGAGGGCGAGAAATGAGTAAGTAGAGCTCAAGTTGGATCGGCTTTGGATGATCCTTATTTATTTTGTTCACTTTATTTTCAACAACAGTTTCTTATTATTTTATAGCAGTTGTAATCTACCTCAGGGCCGTCAGCCCCTCTTCCCATGAAATAAGGTACAAGCCCTTTGTTGGCATAGGGGCAAACTCAGGGTTCAACACTCAAGAGCGCACCAACAAAACCCTAACTACCGACCCTTTGGGAAACACCTACGAAGCAGATGAAGTCTCACCCAAGGTAGAGGTAGGGGTGGTTGCAGGACTCAAATGTCTGCAACCTTAGCTGGGACATTGATCTGTGATTATATCTTTTACAGGGCACTCAGCATAGATCATTCATCAATATTTAACCCTTATGGTACTTCACAGATAGAACAGAGCATCGTGGTGAATACTTAGACTAAATATGATTCAGTACTTAGCCATAAAAATACAGATTAGATCCAGCAGATCAAGCACTAAGCATCTTATATATCATTATCTAACATTCATTCATATATCATAAGCACAGAGCATAACTAGATCTATTTAATCACATCAAGCACTGAGCCAAGAAGGAGATAAACACATTAGGTCGAAGCACAGAGCACAATACACAAAGTTACCATGGTTCACCCCCACCCTGGGGCTATGTCCACAAAGTCTTCTTCTTTATATTATCTCGGTCAAGCGGTTATAGCACAAAGCTTCAGTGACCCTTACTCCGCACAAGACAGAAGATATACGTAGCTTGCTAGATCCTTCTTCCTTGCACTTCAGCACAAAACTACAACAACTTGAACTTATCTTTTCAATCTCCTTACAATCATGCACAGAGCACTTGCAATATACATCCAATCACACAGATCCAGCTACTAGCACTAAGCCTTTAGCTATACATCACATAGATGTACTAGTACCCTCTACTTACATTGCCTAAGTATATATTTATAGATTACAAAATGGGCCTAAGCATGGGTAAACCCACAGGCCGATATCCCTTTCCCTTTACATCAACCCAAAACCCTAAAAGGGACCCAAAAATAGGTCTTGCTTCCCTAATTTCCGCTTCGCGTTGCGCTCCATCTTTGGCAAGATTTCGCGGTCCCAAAAATGGTCAAATATGACCAAGTATTCTTCAAAACTTGGTTAAGGTCCAACAGGCCCCCAACACTCACTTGTGACTCATCCCGAGTCACTTAGGTCTGATCAATTCCACCTCAAATGTCTTGAGCTTGGCTCAAGATGCTTTGACCTGCTGTAGTGCGACAGCCTCTTACTCAATGAATTACTAGATCATTGTGTCATTGAGTGGTCCTTCCAGGCATTGTTCTGTAGTGATGACAACCTGTTCGAGTTCATCTCCCTAGATTTCAAGTTCAGCGAACAGTTGGCATGCCTTTTCTTGGATTGGTTAAAGTCATTGGGAGACTTCCATCACTTTACTTTACAGTGTATGTACCTGTTGTTGGGTTGTGCATTGTTCTGCGAACCTCTTCATTATTTTGACTGGGGTCAAAATCTTTATCTGCGCCTGTAGCGTGTCTGCAAGTTTCTTTGCTTCTTGGAGTTGTGCATCCAATGTCTGCAATTCTGGATTCTCTGTGAGGGTTTCATAAGTTTGGGTGCTTCTAGCGCTCAGTTGCTTGCATTCCAAGGCAAACGTTTTTAATCATCCAACTACGCTTTGAGCAGTGGACTCTCTTAGATCTCTTATTTCCTGGGGGGTCTCGGGCACAGTGCGGAGCTCCAGATCCGTGATGTGTTTTTGGAGTTGCTGGATTACTTCTTCCAGTTGGGTCACCTGTTGTGGGAGACGATCTTTCATCTTCACTTATACAATCATCACAGAGTGCAGTGCCTTGTGAACCCTTTCCTGTACTTCAAGTTGATCTGCTAGCAACTATGCCTTTTCCTCGTCCCACTTCACTTTCAAGGCAATATTTTCCCATTCTGCCTCATTCTGTTTTTCTAGAAGTGCTTTCTGCACTTGCATCAAATCCTGGGTGGCTTGTGTTGTGTCCTCTTGAGCTCGTCAAAGTCAAGCTTCGAATTGATCAGCAATTTGGTGTAATTGAGTGGGATCATCGCCTGTTCCTGATGTTTTTCTTATCAAGGGCACTGTAGAAACTGCTTGGCTAGACTGGAGTCTCTGTTGCACTTATTTGAGTTCTCCCTTGATTCAGTTGAATAGCTCCTCCTGCTTTTCTTCTTTATTTTCTGCGAGCTCTAGTGAAACATCATTCAGCACGGCAATTAAGAAGTCGAAGTCATCCGGGGTAAGGGTAGTTTTAAGCGTGGTCTGGGTGGCCTTAGCTTTTTTTCGGGAGGAGGGTTTTGGTGGTGTCATCTTTCTTTTCATGGAGGGATACTCCTCCTCTCTAGGTGGAGTAACCTCACCTCTATTTTTCTCAACTTATGTACCGCCTAGCTCATCACCATCACCTCCCTGCGCAGGTGAGATCGAACTAGTCTTCGTGGATGTGCTAGGTACATCTTCAACTTCGTCATCCTTCTTAGTCCTGATTGGCCTAGGTGTATCTGGCATAGCTTCAAGGCTTTCCTCGTCGGACATGTTTGCGGGGTTCGCTGCAACAAGGAGGTTCATTGACCATTCCTTGGCAATCTCCTCCAAGTCATCTTATGTCAGCTTGTAGTAGGATTGAATCTTTTGTTTATGCTCATTGTCGCACGCTGTAATATAGGTGAAGTGGCGGTCTGCGCTAAATTTCATCAAAAGTCTAAACCTATGAAGTACGTTTGGGGTGATTCATGGTGTAGACTGAATTGCATTCTTCAGTTGGCTAAAGTAGGTGTGGAAGACAGCATTGGACTTCCAATGCTTGTTCATGTCGTTGGAGTACCACAACATACAGAACTTCACGGCTAGTGATTCGAAAGGTTCGATCTCTGGAAAAGTGGCTCCCTCTGGCAGTTCCCAAGTGATGAGTATGAGCAACCAACTAAAATGGAACTCATACCCTTGGTCTTGCGCTCCTCTGCAATCTAGCTCTAACTAGTTTACAAGATATTGTGCCCAATTCATCTGTAGTCCCTCGGCGCACTGCCCTGCGAGGTCAACTACGAAGCCAGTCACCTGTGTTGGTCTATTCTTACGAACTAACTTGTCTGTGATCAGCTGACATGCAAGGCACACTGCGCCACTCTGGATAGAGGCTACCGTGTAGCCTCGCGTACCTTTCTCTACATCGCCATAAGTTTCCTTTATCTGTTGTGCTAGTGCTTAGTTTGAGGTCTTGCCTAGGTAAAATTCTTGTGGGTCGGGACCTTGCATGCTAATTCATGTGATCCGATTGATCAGAGTTGGATTCACAGTGATGTGGCGGTCCAACCATAAGTATCCGCCATGGTAGCATGACAACAGCAACCTGACACATGCGTTGACTTCCTGGTGTTTGCCAAAGTGAGGGATCTTCATTACGTTGAGCAGTGTGGATTGCGCGAGGTTTTGGGTCCAGGACTGTGGGACAATCTTAGGATTTATTTCTTTGGTCTTGGTTAAGTATTAATGCGAAGCTAACATGTTGTAGGTTTTGTGATCTCCAAGGTTAAAATCATTAAATTTCAGTGTTGCGAGCTTATCCTAGTCACCACATACTGCGCGCACCCCTTTCGAAAGATACACAGTGATCAAGGTGTAATCAAAGTCTTTGGGTAGACTGTCGCGGTTAATCTTATCGCTCAAAGGTGGACAATTTTAGGGGATAAATTTCTCTCATGGGATAATTTTCCATGGTTTTCCAAAAATGAGATTCGCTATTTTAAAAATGATTCGCCCAAATTCTATAGGATAAAATTATTTTACCTTAAAAAACACCAAAATTTTATAAAAAACTATATAAAATCCTTAGAAATTTGAATATATTTACAAAAATATTGCCAATCATTTATAGTTGGCATATGAAGGATTAGTAAAATTCACCAAGGTTTCTACATTTTAAAATAAATTTCCATCCTTAAAATCATCACTGAAGGTGGTATGTAAACCGGCAGAATGCATGGGATCAGCTTGGCATTTGCAATATTGTCTCTATGCTTTGTTCTTGTCTCGGTCGTGATTCTGGAAGGTCTTGCTCCGCGAGAAGTGGAGGGAGAAGCTTGGACTCCTCCTGTCAATGATGCTTGCACACCTGCAGACATCCTTCTCTCTGACATGACTCTCTCAACCATTAAGACAATCAAAGCTTCTTCAACTACTTTCTCAACAGCGTTGAGCTCGTCCGACATACAATATTGGGTTCACTAGCTCAGGTGTGAAAAAGAATTCAGAGACTACGATGAACAGTATGGGAACAAGGAAATGATCACAGGGTGAAGTAATCTCAAGTTTTGGGCTCAAATTATCACTTAGAAAAAAGTATTCTCCGTGCGTGGCGCGACGGACTAAGTAGGGAAAATTAGCAACATTTTGCTTGCAATGGATATGAGGCCTTCATTAACTCCATTCTATCCATTTTGGTGTTGTCCAACGGTCTAGTGGGAACCCATAATTTCTTTTCAACCCATTCGGGGTGGAATTCAAACGAGTATATCGGTCCAACGGCTATATTGTTGTGCCATGGCGAAGTGTCAGATGTCGTTGTTCTGATATCTCGGCGAAGCTCAATTCTTGTGATTTTTCCTTCTGCAAAGTTTCCTCTGGAGTCTTTTGTAACTTTCCGATTTTGTCCCTCTTCTTACTTAGATTCCTAGCCTTTTTCCCAGTGAGCTTAGTATCAGTCATCCTTTTTCCATTATGATTCTTATCTTCTCTCAACATAGTCACTTCATGTTGCTTAGGTTATTTCTTCAAATCCAAGGGTAATACTCCTTCATCATATGGATTAGGTATTTCGGTCTTTTGTGGTTCCTCTAACGCTTTTATAGCTTCAACATCCAGGTCCCTGATGTTTAATAGTTGAGATTTGTTCTCTTGTTCCTCCATCAAGTAGGCGATCCTTCTAGTCATAAATTCCCTGAGTTCTTGCTTCTTTTGTTCTGGGGCTTCCTTTTCTTCTTTCCTCCAGATCTGGTCTTTTTCAATTCAGATCTTTCCTAACAAAGCTGGAAATGGGGCATGGTCCTCAATAAATCTAATGACTTCAAACTCTTCCTCTGTCGAAGTTCCATGGGTACTCATAGCTATCTAGGTAATCCTGCCACATAGGGTTACCATTTTGCCTTTAAATAATCTAATGGATCCTAATGAAGGGACCAGAGCAGGCCTTTCTAGGGTTTCCCAAGTGCTTTCTGTCATAATGTTCATTGGTGTTCCCTCATCCAGAGCACAATCAATATCGAAGTCTTCTATTCTTACTTCGATTTTCTCCTTTTCTTTGAAGATCTCTGACAAACTAACATCCTTATGATCATCTAGGGTTTCTTTTATTTTCGGTAACATGCTCTCTGATTCTTTCTGGGGTTTTTCCATAATTTTAGTCTCTTGATATCCTTCAGAGTTTGCTTGTTCCATATTTAGTTTTTCAAGTCTAGCAATCATTCTAGGGAAATCTAATACTTCATGATCCATATCTTTACAACAGAGGCAACTGGGGTTTCTCCCAGGGCATTCCTTAGCAAGATGTCATGGTCTTCTACAATTATAACAAAGAGTTAATCCTCTCTTTCTCGTCCATGATCCCTAAGTCTTCTTGTACTGCATGCTAGGATCATGATGGCTAGCCTGCAAAACTTCTTTCTAGGATCCTGCATCCATTAGTTAGTCCAAAAATTATTTCTATGCATAGGTATAACATATCTTTCACTATTCCTATCAGACCTATTCATATCAAAATTTCTTTTATCTAACAATGCTCTAGTTTTCAGGCTAGGACAAAATCTATCAAGTGTACCTAAATTCATGCTTCAGAAACAAAAAATTTCCCCTTATCTTACCTATATAGAGCACAAGCTTTCAGATCTAAAAATTGAACTATTCTTACCTTTACTAGAGGCTAGAGCTTAGAAATCTTACCTCTTTTCTACAGAAATTTCTACTTTTACCTTTCTTAGGGCATAAAGTGTTCAGATATCACTTATTTTCTTTATTATCAACCTCTTTCTTGCAGATCTAACCTCTTTCCTTTAGATCTGACCTTTCTTTCTTGGCACAAAGCTTCGTAGGTCAAGTAGAATACTGTGCACTAGGGCAACAGATCTATGCACATAGCTTATCTCACATAAAGATTTTGCTTCTTTAGTTCCCAACAATCACAGTTCCAAGTCCCAGCAACGGAACCATTTTTTGGCATAGGGGAAGACACGGGGTTCAATTCTCAAGAGCACACCAACAAAACCCTAACTACCGACCCTTTCGGCAACACCTGCGAAGCAGATGAAGTCTCACCCGAGGTAGAGGCAGGGGTGGTTGTAGGACTCAGATGTCTGCAACCTTAGTTGGGACACCGATCTGTGATTATATATTTTACAGGGCACTCAGCATAGATCATCCATCAATATTTAACCCTTATGGTACTTCGCAGATATCACAGAGCATCGTAGTGAATACTTAGACTAAATATGATTCAGTACTTAGCCACAGAAATATAGATTAGATCCATCAGATCAAGCACTAAGCATCTTATATATCAGATCTAGCATTCATTCATATATCATAAGCACGGAGCATAACTAGATCTATTTAATCACAGCAAGAACTTAGCCAAGAAGGAGATAAAGACATTAGGTCGAAGCACAGAGCACAATACACAAAGTTATCGTGGTTCACCACCACCCTGGGGCTACATCCACAAAGTCTTCTTCTTTATATTATCTCGGTCAAGCGGTTACAGCACAGAGCTTCAGCAACCCTTACTTCGCACAGGATAGAAGATCTGCGCAGCTCGCTAGATCCTTCTTCCTTGCACTTCAGCACAAAACTACAACAACTTGCACTTAGCTTTTCAATCTCCTTACAATTATGCATAGAGCACTTGCAATATACCTCCAATCACACAGATCCAGCTACTAGAATTAAGCCTTTAGTTATACATCACATAGATGTACTACTACCCTCTACTTACATTGCCTAAGTATCTATTTATAGATTACAAAATGGGCCTAAGAGTGGGTAAACCCATGGGTTGACATCCCTTTCTCTTTACATCAACCCAAAAACCTGAAAGGGACCCAAAAATAGGTCTTCCTTCCCTAATTTCCTCTTCGCATTGCGCTCCATCTTTGGCAAGCTGTCGCGATCCCAAAAACTGTCAAATATGACCAAGTATTCTTCAAAACTTGGTCAAGGGCCAACACCCTTCTTGGATGAATATGCTTGAAAACCCAAAAGATAAGGAAACAGAAGGGTAGAATGTTGTAAGGTGGTAAGTATGGATGGGAATGATACAATGAACGTTCAAAGGAACTTCCCAGTAGAAACCCTTTTCCTAAGGGTGACCTAATTACTAGGAGACCATGTCACTCACCAAGGTGAAACTAGGCAAAAGGTATAAATTCCAAGCAAACATCCTATAATCAAGAAAGGATTCTTTGCAACATGCTCAAATGCTTCAAATATTAAAATTACAATTACCACTAGAATGTTTACCTCACAGAAAAAGACCTATTGTATTCTTGGACCAATCCAATATGGTGGATGTTGTTATGATTTTGGTGATGAATGATGAGGTGCTCACAAAAAAGAGGGGCCCTACGAGATTTGTTGGCCAATTTTACTCTCGGCACTCCATGTATGTTACCTGTGGGCCTTGAGACATGATATCCTTATTTACCCCTAGGTTGGGGGGGTAACATGCCCCAGAAGGCAACATGTATTACTTCATGAGGTAACAATTCCATTCTGATGGTAATTGTCACTTTAATATTTGAAGCATTTGAGCATGTTGCAAAGAGTCCTTTCTTGATTATGGAACATTTGCTTAGAAATTATATCTTTCTCTTAATTTCACCCTGGTTATTGTCATGGTATCCTAGTAAGTTGGTCAACCTCAAGAAACAGGTTGCTACTAGGTAGTTTACTTGAAGGTTCATTGTACCATTCCCACTCATACTTACCACTCTTCACATTTTTCCCCTATGTTTCCTCGTCTTTTGGGTTTTAAGGTTCATTGAGCCCAAGAGGGGTTTGTACCTCATTTCATGAGAAGAATGGGCTAAAGGCCAAGAGGTGTTGTAGATGACATCATACATAAATTCTCGCCCTAAAGTCTTGAGATCCATGAAATGCTTCTCTAAAGGAACAAAGGACTTTTAAGTAAAAGTAAATAAATAAAAAGTGTCGCGCTTGAAGGGGGGTGCATTGCGATGTTATTTTATTTTCAGTTCACATATCACCCAATGTATTCTAACATCAAGTGGAATTGTGGTGCTCATTTATTTTCATTACATATAGCACTCAATGTTCGGACTTAATAAAAGGAAAATAAAGGGCTTGGAAACTCAAGGATGTAGCTCACCCCCCACAAAGGAAACCATAAATGAGACAATATGAGCCCTTGATATGTTAAGGACCCCATGTCTAATATTCTTTCCCCAATACACCTCATACTCATTACATGATATAGATAGGGTCTTCTTGGGAAACATCCCTTGACTTGGGGATTGGCCTACCCAATAGGGCACCATGACACCCCTCCCATACCTAAATCTGGAAAAGTTTATAAGGTATTTGAACATTTTATTAATTTGAAAAGGAGGGATTTAATGGACTTGTTTGGGTGGTTCCTATATTAAATTTGGCTTACTTAGCATGATTCATATGACTTGTGGACCCTTGGAGGGTGTACTTGTTTGTCTCTATAGGACATTTCCTAGTGAATGATGATAAACCACACATGATGTCACCTTTTATACTTGGACATGGCCTTTGGAGGCCTAGAAAGTCACCCTTTATCCCTTGAAATAATATTAGGGGGTAGGGTTTGATGGATGACGTGGTTCCGGAGGTGGTTTGATAGGATTAGATACATGGCATGGAACTTTTTCACTTGAGAGCATAACACATGGCCTTTGGAGGCCCAACGATCTATTCTTGAGGATTGATGTCTCACTTCTTATCCCTACGTCACCCTTCTAGGGCATGATGTCACCCTTTTTAGGGTTTTTCTTTATGTATTTTGTATTTTGTCATATTGTAAAGGCCAATGAATGGGTCGACCCTCTTCTAATTTGTTGTTGACAATTTTTATGTGGACAAATTGGTTAAGAAGGCCTCATATAAATAGAGGACCTTATAATTTCATTTTGTCATCACAACTTCTCACCTTTGTGAGAGTATTACTTATAAAATTTTCACCCTTTTACGGTTATTGCTTTCTCTCTCTCATGCGTTATCTTTGGAAGGTCAAGTTATGGATGCTCTTTGCTGATTTTTGGATGGAATTTCAGTAATTAGGGTTTCATCTCATGCTATCTTGGTGAAGTAAGTGAAATTCTGGAATTTTATTTCATGTTATTAATGTTACATGGTAATTTTACGTGTTCATGTTAGACGTATTTATTGGTGAAACCATAAGAGAGTAGCATAAGTGCTTCCTCCTCTCACATAGTTAATTTTGTCCAAAAAAATTGTGAGGAAATCCTAGGTAGGGATAGAGTCTTAAAGCCCTAAAGTGTTATAACTCTATAACTTTATCCCTAGACTCTTGATTTTTTACCTAGGTGAAGCTGCAAGAAGGGAGAAAATGTTTCTAGGGCCCAAAAGTGCTTGCACCCTAGAAATCCTTCTCCTCAATATTCAATCTCTAAGGCCCTAATGTGCTATCACCTTGGAGATTAAGTCCTACCTCTTGGTTACATCTAGATCAAGTTCCCAGTCAGTTTCATTTGTTTTTATAAAGACTCCATAGCCATCAAAGGCATTAATATATAAGCTCTCTCTCATGGTGAATTGATCAACAAACAATCTCTTTCAACTCTCTCAAGCTTCCTACTAACTTTACTAACACTAACTTGAGTTGACTTGCTAGAAAAATTGTTGTTGTTGCAAAAAATTTCTACAACCATCTTAATACAGTCTTATTTCTTTCATACACTCTTGGAAAGGCGGCCTAACATACCCAAAAATTTCCTATAACAGTTGGATATTACTCTAGTGGATGTTTGCTAAGTTTACATTATCAATTGTTGCATTTCCGATTGATAAGTATTGTTTTTGTTACAAATTTATAATGTTGTTATAAGACTGGTGTACTGCTGCAAATTTGTACCATCCATAACAATTTTCATTGTCTAGTGTCTTCAAGGAGTATTTATTGCATGTCTAGACTTGGAAATAATCATATATTTTCTATAAAGTGTTATTGTTCTGGAAGGTACTCAAACATCCTTTTACCTCTTAGTTTTCCTTAACCTTGACCTTTCTTTAGGTGATCAAGAGAGGGGGTGGTAGGCTTGGCTACAATAATTATTACTTTAATCCCTTGAGGTCACCAGGAAAGCCTCCCTTGTGGTGGGCCTCCCCCATCACTTAAACAAGGGAATTTCTTACTAAGGTGACATTGGTAGGATTTTACATAGTTACGCAAGATTTGGGGTTTTGTGGTGGGGATTTGCACAAGTACAAATCATGTGATAATAGGAATAATGAAGGGTTTTATCCTACATACAAATATAACACTAGAAATGTAAGAATTCAATATCTATGGATTAATAAGGGGTTATGTACTTAACATGGGGCTTTGTCTAGGTTAGAGATAAACTCTACCAAGGTTAAGTCTTTCTTACTCTTGGGAGTGGAGAATTCGAGATCAAACTTCCAGAGGATTACACCCTAATGGGTGAATTTTCCATTAATTACTCATTGACTCAAGAGATATAACATGGGATTTGAATTTGAAATGACCTTAGAATGTCTCAATATGATATAATGATGCAAATTTTGGACAAAAAAGACAACCACTAAGGATAATTTCTCATCATGATTGTATAATAATGATGGTCTTGATAGATTCTTACTAGTGTAATATATGACATGCTCAAACTAATCCTCCACTTCTTGTACTAACACATCCGCTATGGAAAATGGAAACACAAAGAGGTAAAGGATATAGTCCTTATTAAAGTTAGGTGGGATTACTAAGGAGTAGAAGTAATTGCACACTTTAGTGCATCAAAGGATTGTTGAGCTTGGTCATCCCATAAAAATGGCATGGACCAGATACGTTTGGTCTAAAATGTTGATTTATAAAAACATATGTGATGGATATAGAAGAACCCTCTCACCAAAACTCTAATTGTAGAAGTCTTCGAACTGGAATATGTCGAAACTCAAAAAACACAAAATCCCATGATCACATGTAACATTATTAGGAACAAATTATTGAAGAAAATTGGCCATGCTTTAAATGCTCTATAGTTGGCATATAGTATTTGGTGGAGGTAGATTGAGAATATCTTGAACCTTCAATGGATTGATAGTGATACCTCTTTTAGAGATAATGAATCCCAAAAGGTGGTCAACCCTAACACAAAACACATACTTGAGAGGGTTCGAGTGAATGTTATACTTTTGACACTAAAGGAAGAGGTGTGGATATCTTCCAATTGTTGCAAGTGTTTATTTGAATGAGTAGTGATATCGTTGAGGAAAGCAAGGATGATTTCAAATAAGTCATGGAAACAATATGACATGGTCGGCTAGAAAGTGGTGCCAGTGTTCTTTAGGCCAAAAGGCATGACTCAATAGATGAATGTCCCCAAAGGAGTAGTGAAGGAAATATTGTACCAATTGTATGGATAAATCCAAATCTAATTGTAACTATAGAATTCATACATGAAGGATAGAACCTCATTCCCATACAAGCATCAATAATTTTATCAATAAAAGGTGTAGGGTAATTATATTTGGGATAGGCCTTATTGATATCTCATAAGTAATTTCAAACGTGAACGGTGCCTTATTTATTCTTTATGGGGACCAAATTAGACACCTAAGACCTGTAGGTGATTGGATATATGAAACCATCTTGGAGAGTCTTGTCAATTTTGGCTTTAATGTATGAAACCTTGACAGAATGAATAAACATTTTTTTTGGAACCAAAAATTCGACAGGCCATGTGTCAATATGATGTTCCACAGTGGCAAGTTCAAGTACAACATTTATAAACAAGACCGTGTGAATATGTCATGAAAATCTTGGAACAAATATTTGTAGGCAACAACCTTGTCGAGAGAACAAGAATCTCTAAGTAGAATGTTTTTAGTGACACTAGGTTTGTTTTTTTTTAAGTTTTCTGGAAAAACAAACTATGTATGAAGTTTTGAAATGTCCAATGTTTTGAGTGCACACTCTACCCATCATCAGGGACAAATGAAGTTAATACATTGAAGAAAAGTGTTGAGGTTCATATTTATAGGGAAATATTGGTAATTGTCCATTAAAGAGAGGACAAAGGTAAAAATGATTAAAAAATAAAAATAATCGTTTGGATTAGGTGCTAAAATATTATTAAATAATAAAGTAATAAAGGTAACTGTTGTGATAAAAGAGTAATAAAAAAGTATTAAAATAGTGCATTAATTTGAAGGTTTATTTAGGCTAAAAATAATGAAAGGACTAAAGTTAATGAGAGGCAAAAATAACCACCTTGATGGTGGGGGAGATATTAGCCATGTTTCCTTGTTTGAAGATATCCAAATAAGGAATTGTGTGTTTAAACCAATCAATGTGTCCCAAAGGAAATAAATCCCCGGTTTCATTGGAAAACTTATTAGAAGGCTTCTTTGTGGTGAATGCATCTTGGAATTTTAAATTTTCTAGTTACACAAATACAATTACTTAATCCAATAGCAATTGTAGTAGGATCATTGACACATAGAAAATAACAGATACAATAGAACACAAATACTATCCTAGGAAACCCTCATGGGCGTGAAAACCCAGCAACCAAAATCCTCAATATAGATTCTGTCAACCTGTACAATGATGCATTATAGCTCTCCAAGAAAGACCAAGACCAAAACACCAAGATAGTCAGTCTCCAAGACTTGTGCGCTAAATATTCTTATGCTCTCCAAGATGCACAAGAGAAGTGTGTGAGTGTGTGACCAAATGAGAGGAACCTATCCTCTATTTATACACAACAGTGTCTTTTGAAGAGACATGACTCTTGACCTAACCAACCCATAAAACAGGGTTGACTAGCCATAATGGGGATTTTTGTAATAATAAGTAAAATACCAATAATATAATATTTTTTGTTGAGCTAACTTGTACAATATAATTATAATAACCTTTTAAATTTTTTACCAAAACAACTATACAAGAATATCTTTCGTAGTTACACCAAAAATATTAACACTCCCTCTTAACTAGGAAGGTATTCTTTCCAGACATAGACTCCAAGTCTGATACCACACAAGTTCACATCCATTGATTGTTGAAAATGTGAATCTATACATCCTCGGATATCCATAGTGAAACATGACTTAACCCCATGCATTCAAGGTCTGTGGGTATCTCTCAATAGATACAACATGTCCCAAGGATGTGTCCTACATCGCTCCATGAACTAGACTGATATCATCCTTTGTGAGTGTGGCCTCTAGCTAGGGCTTGCTAGCGGGTGTCTTCTTTCTTGCCAAATGTTTCTGTGAATAAACCTTCCTCTTCTGTGGAGTTATTGTTTCAGTGGGGGGGTCTTTTGGTGGTGTAGCTTCACCTTCTCCTTGATTTTCTCCTTCATCCCCTCCTCCTTCTTCATTTACTTCGTCTCTTCCTCCCAACGAGCCAGATCCATTTTCTTCTGAGGCATTGTCCTCCTCATCAATCTCTATATTCTGAGCTTCCTCCTTTTTATTCTTCTTCTTCACACTGGACTATCCTACATGCTTGAATTGGGTGATCAAGGGGCTTCCTATAATGTCAGCGTCAGAGAGTTCAGCATCAGCGACAGGTGTCTAAAATTCCTTCAACCATTCCTTCATTATCTTCTCCATGTCTTCATCGGTCAGCTTGTAATACAATTGTAACTCCTCCTTGCTCTCATCTCTGCATGCAGTGATATAGATAAAATGTGGATCTGTGTGGAACTTGGCTATCAGTTTGTATGTGTGCAAGGTGTGTGGTGTCATGCACGGGAATGACTTGATGGAAACCTTCAGTTGTTGATAATACGCATGGAACATAGTGTTTAACAACCATTGCTTCGACATGTCATTGGTGTACCACAAGGTAGAGAAACTAGCGTTGAACGAATCTGATGGTTTGATCTCCGAGAAGGTGGCTCCTTCTGTCATTTTCCAGGAAACAAATGCAATCAATTAGAGAATCCAACTAAAGTGGAACTCATATCCCTGATCTTGAGCTTCGCAGCAGTATTTCTCAAGTTTGTTGACTAGGTAGCTCACCCAATTCATATGCATTCCCTCCACACATTTTCCAGCGAGGTCCACCATGAACCCAGCGACCTGTGTGGGGCAGTCCTTTCTTACAATATTTCTAGCTATGAGTTGGCAAGCGAGGCGCACTATGCTATCCTAGATAGAGGCTACCTTGTAGCCTCGCTTTCCCTTCTCGACTTCTCTATAAGCCTCCTTGATGTGTTGTGTCATGGAGCGATGCGAGGTCTTCCCTGGGTAAAACTGCTAAGGGTCAGGTACATGCATGATCAGTCCTGTGATTAGGTGGATCAGCGTTGGATCCACAGTAATCAAGCAGTCGAGCCACAGGTATCTGCCATGGTAGCACGACAGAAGGAATTTAACGCAAGCATTAACCTCCTGGTGTCATCCAAAATGGGGAATCTTCATCACATTTAGTATCATGGACTGCGCGAGCTCCTTAATCCAAGGTTGGGAGACCAAGCGAGGCTTCTTCCCAATGGTCTTCGTCAAATATCTGTGAGGTGCGAGCACTGCATAGTTCTTTCTATCTCCAAGTTTGAAGTCATTGTTCTTCAGTAGTGGGATTTATCCCAGCTAACTCCCAACTACATGTATTACTTTCAGGATGTACGTGGTGATCAAAGTGTACTCGAAGTCCTGTGGGATGTTGTCATGGTTAACCGCACCAGCCAAGGGTGAGATATAATCTGGTAAGATCAATGGGATCTGCTTTTCATTCACCATATCTCTGCAATGCTTACTTTGTTGCTCAGCCATGGGGTTGACACAGCTTGAACAATGTCCAGTCGAAGGGGAAGCCTGGAGTCCCCTAGTCGAAGATGCCTATATTCCTTCATACATAGATTTATCAGACATAAACTTCTTAAGAACATCCTCGATAGACTTTTCTAACTCAGTGCATTCACCCGACATTCTCACTGTTAAACAAGCAGGTCGGGGTAGGCGAACGGATAAGCGGGGTAGACAAACAGATAGCGACGTCTAGTTTTTGATAACACAAATCAATTCTCTTCTTTGTCTTAGATAATCACGGGTATCAAAAAGTGGTCCCGATGCAGCATCCAACGGGTTAAATAAGCGAGCGTTGTAATGGATTCTTCCAACGGGTAGGCATGCTTCCATTAATGTGAATTTTTCCATTATGGTGCGGTCTCAACGTCCTAAATGTGGTCCATCCACCCATAAATGTGTTTCATATCCATTCTGGAGCGTTGTTCTAACGGTCAGGGTGCCTCCAACAATCATATAGATTCGTCGAGGCGAAATCCCATTCTGCGCAGTTATGTTGTTCCGGCGAGGTTCAAATCCTGCAAACCTGCCTCCTGCGAAGTATTCCATTTATTCTATGTAACTTCCTATAGATTTTCCAACTTGACTTTATTCTTACTGAGCTTCCTTACCTTCTTCCCTGTAACCTAGGTCTCTCTAATAGTTTATGTAATTCTCTTTCTATTCTTATTGTTATCTTCTCCTAGCGTAGTGACTTTGCACTGT
>SNQJ01S0053349.1:99289-114533 GCA_010110895.2 Picea sitchensis
GAAGGCGGTCTTCCATACATATGTCTGTTCTATCGGGACCTGGTGGTAGCCAGAATTCAGATCAATCTTACTGAAGTATTTGGCCCCCGTGAGTTGATCAAGGAGGTCATTTATTCGGGGAATCGGGTACCGGTTTCTGACAGTGATTTTATTCAGAGCCCAATAATCAATATAGAGTCTCCAGGTTCCATCTTTCTTTTATACCAGCACGATTGGGCTCCCGCAAGGTGATGAGATGGGGCGGATGTGCCCCTTGTGGAGAAATTCTTGGATCTGTCGTTTGATCTCCTCATTCTCTAACAAAGAGCGATGATAGACTGGCCCATTGGGCAGCGGTGCGTCGGGGGTCATATCGATGGGGTGCTTGACCTGGCAGTGCAGAGGTACCTCTGTAGGTGAGGAGAAGATATCTGAGTATTCCTCCATGACCTTATCTACTTGCTTCTGTTGTGTGGAGAAATTGGCCACAGAGACCATGGATGTGGTTATGATCTTTCCCTTATTCTGAGAGTGAATCACGAAGAAGACAAACTTCCCCGTCTAAGAGATGACCTTCCTGCATTGCTTAGCAGAGATCAAGGAAATAGCACTAGGTGGGACTGCCTCGGGTATCATGTATAATTTCTTGTTCAAAGTAATAATAACACTACGAGGCATAGACTCATATACAACATGACGTTTCCATAAATAAGGTTGGCCCAAAAGAAAATCACAAACTTCGAGAGGAGAAACATCACACAATACCTCATCTTTGAAGGGCTTGATGTTGTACGACAATCGACACTGTTGGTTGACACGAAGATCGCTTCCTTGGTTGAGTCATCCAATGGTGTAGGGTTGTGGGTGCGGCATTGTTGGCAGGGCCAGCCGCTTGACAACCTCTGCTAATATGAGGTTCTTCTAGCTACCACTATCAACGATGAAGTGTAGCGGGTGCCTTTTACCCACATCTGTGAATGGAAGAGGCGCTCTCATTCTTCTGGTTCATCTGGTTCACCAGGCTGGAGCTTGGTGGTAGAAACAGTGGCACTAGGTTCCGTGTCAATGATCCATCTTCCCCTTTCTGGTTTTGTCTCAGAGTCAGAATCCACATCTGATTTAGAGGCTTTCACTTCGGCCACCAGCAACTCCTTTGAGCGGCAGTCAACAATGTTATTCCAAGGGCTCTTATGGAAGTCGCACCACTTTCTGGTATCTTTCTTTGTCTTTCCAGTGTCCTTCTTTGCTTGCAGCTTGTACTATTTGTCCTGATATTTTCCATCTTTGCTCTATCCATTGTTCGGTGGGTTGAGGCCACCCTTTCCTGGTTTTTGTTGTGAGGGGTTCCCAAGCCCAAATTTTTGTGTCTTTTGTTTGAGCTTCTACTCGATTTTGACGGCATATCGGTAGGTCGCGCCCAAGGATGAGATGTCCAAAAATTCCATTTCAGTCTGGATGTATCTATGCATAGCACTGTGATACTTGAGCACCAGATGTCACTCTGAATCTTTGATACCCAACTTGGTGTGCAAGGTATGGAAGATAGTTGTGAAATTGGGCACTGCTTGGTCTCTTTCTTGCCGCAGTGTGGTCCATTTGGTATACAGGTCATCATAACTTTCGATAGGGTAGTATTGTTCCTTAATAGCATCCATGAAGGATTCCCAAGTGGCCATGAATTAAAATAATGAGGTTTCTTCTATTTCCTTTTGCTCACAGAAAGTTTCCCACCAATCTTTGACATGGGGAACAGCTTTGAGGAGTGCAAAAGTAATATTTTCTCTATTCGAAAATTTATGAATAGAAAAATACCCTTCTAGTAGATTCAACCACTTGTCTATAGCATCTGTGTCTATCTGACCTTCAAATATAGGAATATAAAAGTTTATTTGTACCTTGAAGGGGGTGGCACCTCCGTTCGAAGAATATGTGTCGCCTGTTGGTAGTCGCCAAAGGATTTGCGCGAAACTATCCATCATCTCGTTCCTTTGTTGCGTGAGGGCTTCCTCAATCAACAGTTTGAAAGGATATCCTATCCCATCATATTTATTTTCTCCTGCCATGGGAGGTCACTTGGGTGTGTGAGAGATTTTTTCCTCAAGAGAAACAAGCTCGAGATCCAACTCTTTGTACTCTGACCTCGTTGGGGACATGCATTAAGACGATAAGGAGAAGACCACTTTGATACCACTGATACAGATTTTATGAGTAGAAAGAAATGAATACAAATTATTAATAGGTTCTTAACACAAAATAACAGAGATACAGTAAAACTGTTTTTCTATTCAATAACGAAATAAGTTGAAACTGTAAAATGCAGTGGAAACAAGCTTGTTGGAATGGTGGCGGCTTATCTCTGAGAAGAGATGTGACATTAGCACGCATTCACAAGAAGAAGGTTACAATGAGGCTCTGAAGGCCTTTTTACAATAAGAGATAATTCCAAAAACCCTAGGCATCCAAAAACCTAACACTAGGAGATGAAGCGCCAAAAGTCATGTGGGCCCCGTTTGGGTAAGTTAGTACATCAACTTCCCGAGGTCGAAGCTTTTGCATACAATCTCCATTTTAGGCGTCTGATAGCCCGTTGGAAAGGTATCATCGAGGAGATTAATTTTGGGGGCTCAATTATGCCTTTGGATATCATTAAGGAGATTGATACCGAAAAACATTCATTTAGACCCTCAAAATGGCCCTGAAGGTTAAAACTGCTAAAAATAGTAAATTGTCAAAATTGTCAGAAAACTGTTTTGAGCCAGTTGGAAAAGGTGGGTGGCCACCGATATCCATCTAGATCAGAATTACTTAGCAATATGTCTCAATATTACTACACACTAGGATCACAATGATGGACCTGTAATCTGCAAAAATTCTTTCTAGGCTCCTGCATCCACTTATTAGTCCAAAATTTCTTTCTATGCATAGGAATAACATATCTTTCCTTATTTCTATTAAATTTATTCAGATCAACTCTTTCTTCCAACTGTGCCCTAGTTTTCAGACTAAGACAAAATCTATTAAACATACCTAAATTCATGATTTTGAAACAAAAATTTTCACTTATCTTACTCTATCAAAGCACAAAGATTTACCTCTTTTAAGATCTTACCTCTTTTCTTCAGATCATATTTATTTCTTAGCACAAAGATTTGTAATTCAAGTAGAGTATTGCGCACTACAGCCGCAGATCTACTCACAGAGCTTCTCTTTTCTTTACTTCAGTTCCCAGCAATCACAGTTTCAGGTCCTGGAAATGGAACCATTTGTTGGCACAGGGGCAGACCTAGGGTTCAACGCTTCAACAACACACCAACAAAACCCTAACTATCAGCCCTTTCAGCAACACCTATGAAGCAGATGAAGTCTCTCCCGAGGTAGAGACAGGGGGGTTACAAGACTCAGGTGTATGTAACCAAGTTGAGACACATATCTGTGATTATAACACTTCGCAAGGTACTTAAATAACACTTAGAAGATGATATGCATTAGTTCATTAGCTTCATTAACATTGCAGAACAAACCCTAAGATAGATCGATGCAGTGACAATAAATATACTTCAATCATTTAGCACTCAACACAGAGTTAGATCTAACATTCATTCATCCTTAACATATGTAAAGCATTAAGCATCAACAGATCTATCTAACAAACATGATAAGCAAAGCATTGAACACATTCATAGCATAAACAAGACAACACAAAGCACCCAAAAGACATAAGATATACGTGGTTCACCCCAGTGTGGGGCTACATCCACCAACTGTTTCTTCTTCTCTATTATTCTTCAATCTCTTACATTCATTCTCTCCTATGCACTAAGCCACAAAGCCAATCTTCACAGAGGACAGGAGATCTGCGCACCGCGCACCAGATCCTCCTTCCCAAAACTAGGTCAAGGCACAAAACCAACTCCTTTATTGAGCACAGAGCCTTACATACGCATTTTCTTTCACAAAGCAACTCAGAACTACTTGCACTTAGCCTTCCAAGCTATTGACTTCTTTCTACATTCCATTCTTACTTATTTATACTTTTACAATAAGGCCTAAACAAGGGTAAACCTCTGGGCTGAAATCCCATAACCTAGTAGGAAAACCCTAGGAAACCCCTTGTTGGGTTCCCAAAGCTCACAAAACAAGTGAGATCCATGATCTCAGCTTCTCCTAGGCACTCCTTCCTCGATCAATGCATCGAAGACCAAAAAGTGGTCAAACCTGACCAAGATTTCCTCAAAACTTGGTCGAGGGCCAACAAGGAACATTTGGTGGTGGTATTAGATAGATATTGAACAAGGTGGTGTCTTTGAACACACAAGGACCAACTTGAGAAAAATAAGGCATGGATTGGTTGCCTTAAATAATTGGAAAGACATTGTTAGGAGTGGATTGTGGCTTAAGATCATAGTATGTAAGTTGATATAGTGTCAAAATATTTCCTTGGTGAGAAAACACCATGAGGTGGAAAATGGTTGAGGAAACTACCTTCATTACATACATGTAACTACATCCTAGAAAAATTTTGTAGACAAGCTGAGCATTTACAACTTTGATACAATCATAATGATATTACTAATAGAAACTTATACAAAAATGATTGGAGAAGTCCTTGTAGTTGAGAAGGACGATCATCATTTGCATGAAGGGTGATTATTGATGGAATTAAATTTTGACATCCCAAATTCTTCTAGGCATTGGTGGACATGACACAAGTGGATGCACCTTCATCTATGATGTAATGATGGAGAATAAGGTTCTTAATTATGACTAGCTCTTGAAATGAAATTGTTGAAGGAAGATGAGGCTCAACCTAATTTAGATTGAAAGTGATTAACCTAGTGTTAAATTGATAAATAGTAACTAAGGMTACTATCAAGGACTTCTTCTATGAAGGACAGTTTTGAAGTACCTCAAGTGGGTAGACATGGAAGTAAGATAGTGTGTCAAGTCATCCACTACACTATAATTATTAGTGGCTCTTGCATATGGATTTTGGGTAGTGTGACGTAAAGGGACCTTTGGTACTTTTGGCGAAGGATAGACAAGTGATCATAATTGGAGGGTGGGTTATCTTTCTTGTCTGAAGGGACTATTTTAGGGGGTAGATCATATTGTTTATCATGAGTTTGAAGTTCAATATCCATAGAGTTCATGTAAATATTTTGGTTCAAGGGTATCTAGGAGGATTGGAGGTAGATGGTTGATCAATGGGAGGGGCCATAGGATATTTTTTTACTAACCCTTGTGGTGAAAAGGGGTTTTTCAACACTAGAGGTTAGGAAGATTGAGGGCATAATTGTTTACTTCAAACTTGCCTTTGGATGTGATTGATAATAACTTGGGCAATTGCTTCACCTAAAATATTATGTACCTTAGGTGAATGAGAATAATGGTGGGTATAATGATCATACACTCCACAAATCACACAAGGGTGATTAGTTTTGAGATGCTTAGATTTCCCTTGATTTTGTTGATTGTTGGGATTTGGGTTTTGATTTGTGGGGTTGGTAATCCCCTTGGCATTAGAAGGAAATTTTGGAGGGTTGTGTTAGCTTTTGGGGTTAATCTGAAAGTGTTTACAACATATTTGGGGGTGATTCATGAGATTTTGGGTACATGGTGTATGATTATCCCTTGTATGGTCCATTGTGGAATTTCACATTGGAGGTGTCATACTCATTGGTTGCTTGACCTCAGTTGGATACTTGGATGGAGTTATTCCTTGGAGAATTGGATTTCGTAAGACAGATTTTGGATATTCTTCATGATGGCGACATAGAGATTGGTTTCTTTCTTAAGAGGATGAACTGCAATTTTGTTCCATGGAAGCTTAAATCATAAATACGTATAGAGGAATTCGATGTTTGGGAGCATGTTGTGAAAGTGGTCGTAGAACTTGTTGATCCAGCATAGTTGGATACTCATTGGAAGAACGAGGTCATGGTAAATAGAATAATTTGTGATTCAATGAAGGATCATTTAATCCCTCACATTGTAGAGAAGACAACATGTAAGTACATGTTTGGATCTTTGGTTGAATTGTTTCAAATATCTTGTGTTTCTTGATGGATGCTCTTGCAAAACAATATTTAGTCAATCATATAAGAAAGATAGACATTGTGGAGAGATACTTGACCAAGATCACTAAGTTGAAAGATGACTTGAGTAACATTGGAACACATTTGGAAGATAAATGAGTTGGTTTCCATTGCTTTGAATCGACTTGTATGGATTGTTTTCAAGGTGTTTGTGCTTGTGAGAACTTGCTAAAGTTCACAAAGATTTGGAATGGTCTTATGTAGTAAGAGACCAAATTATAGGATTGTTCAGGGAAATAAGAGGGAGTTGTTGTGGTTGGTATTGTTGAGAGGGTGAAGAAGGGTAGAAAGAAAGGATACAAGAATAAGGAAGATACAGATAAAGGAAATAAGGATTTGAATAAAGTGATGTCTTTCCTATGTCATATGATGGGTATTATGCTAGCCAATTCCAATTGAAGAAGAAGGGGAAGGGAGTAAAAAATGTTGTAGTTGGGATTGTAGTAGGTGTAGAGGAGGATTCACCTCAGTTTAAGACTACCTTATCCATGGTCTCATGTTTTGATACATCTTTTTCGACAAAATAGGGTATTCCCATACTGGACAAACACCTTTAGTAACCACTCACACAACTAGATCAAAGATCAATACACTAATGTATTTACATGGATAAAAATCTCAAAGAGGCAAATAGTCCATGGCCCCAACCAAAGTGGTGGCCACTTACCTTGAATTACCTTTGTGATTTGTGATTTTTGAGCATATAAGAGTTACGTCATGTTTGCATACTAAGGATATAAATAAAAAGGGGTATTAAAAATTCCATAAAAAAATGGATACCTATGATATCTGGTAAAAACAAAGGGTTTTAAAATTGTACATACGTATTGGGAGGGGGGTAAACAAAAGGATTTTAGGGTTTTTTTTAATATTTAGTGAAATTAGGGGCATTCTTTATTATCCCACGAACAAACGTGCTATGTCACAATTTGAATGAGTGAATCCCCCATGTGTATGTCATGAAACTCATTGACCTGTGAATTATAAACCCCTTACACTTCATCATCCACTACATAACCTTGAAAGGCCATCCTCGGGAGCATTCCCTACGTGAGGGATTTGGTCTACCCAATAGGAATTTTATGACACCCCTCCCATACTTAAACTTGGTTAATTGTATAGGGGTTTTGAGCATTTTTTTAATTTGATGAGATAGTTTTGATGCACAAGTTCAGGTGCATTTATTATTAAATGTGGTTTACACTTGTCATGATATCTTTGAATTGATATCTTTGGAGGACATGCCTTTTTATTTTGCGAGACCTTTCTTGGTGGCCAGTTTTGGGAGAACAAGCCTAGCTTGGGCTTCCATGGGGCAAAGAGCCCATGGGTTGGCTGATGTAGGCATGCACACTGGATCATAGAGACATGCCTTTGGAGGCTTACATGGCATCATGAAGGATCTTAACCAACCCCTACTACCCAAACAACTTGCCTAGGAGATCCAAAACATCACCTTTTGAGGCTTGATGTCATGCTTGAGGGGGTTTGGTGGTGATGGAGTTATTGCACATTGACACTTTTGATCGGAGGAGACATGGATTGACCCTAGAACATGATGAGGAGGCTCAAGGAACCCCAACAACCTCCATTTTCCTCTCCAACAACTTTCTCAAGTGGTCAAAACTTCCCCTAAAGGGGTGACGTCATCTTATTTTTAATGTTTCTATTGTGTTAAAGTGAAAATTAAATATTATTATTTGATGCAAGGGGTAAGATAAGGGTTTTTGACCCCTTATCTTATGTTTTACCCTTGCTAAGTGAACAAACTATGTTTTAAGACTTTTGTGTTAATAGAGATCATATGAATCTCATTTCATAACATAGCTCTCCCTTGTGGAGAAGGATACTTAGCTGAAATTTTTGCTATTCTTGGAGCAATTCATCTCTCTTTTGAAATTGTTATGGTTTTCTCTTGCTATTGATGGAATAAAGTGGTGTGCTAGACTTGGAGCCTTTTTCTCATGTTTGTGGATGGAATATTATTGGTCACTTAGGGTTTTGAATTTGCATCTATTTGGGATTCATAAGGAAATTTTGCATTTATTGTTTTAAATTTCTTGCTTCTTCCATAAATGCTAGTGGATAAACGCTTGGAGGAGTATAAGGGAATACACCCTCCCCAAGATTTCATTTATTTGATTTTGAAAGGTCATTAATTGCAAGGTTTCTTAAAGAACTGCAAGGACATATACCCTCCAAGTTCACCTTTGTTTGTTTCACAAACCCTACGGAGTAAAAGGGCTTACACCCCTAGGTTCTTTTTGGATCAAGCTCTTATATCCAAGGTCATATTGTTGCTTAGGGTTTTGCTAAGAGAAGTAAAAGGGCTTACAACCTCTTAGCATTTCCTAGTGGACCTAGCTTGCCTTGGGGAGTAAGAGGATTTACACCCCAAAGGACTTACTCTAGTATTCATATTATTTGACCACACAACCCAATAGTAAGGCACTAATCATTTTTAAATTTGCATTGGAGAAATAAATTGTTCCATTGGGATACGTGAAAAGATGAAGGAATCAAATTGTTCAAATTGCTTTCTTTCATTGATGTTCTAGGCTTGCTATTGCCCCTTAGGGTGTCTCAATTGGCTAAGTGTTTCTTACGACTGTTACAAACATTCATCTTCAGCCATTAGGGATGTAGAAAACCTAATCTAACTTCTTTAATAACTCTTAAATCAACCATTGAAAGTTGCTCAAAGTTTGCATACATAAACTACTAGGCATAGCGCACTTTTTGGTATACTTTGGGGAATTTTTAGTAGCTGATATTCTTGCTGTAATAACTTGCTTTTTACAGCCATAATCATGATTTGTATTGCTGCAGAAACTGCTTACAACAGCCTTACCTTTTATGCTAGTACCTTGGTCTTTAAATTTTGAGTTTCACTAGTGTTTAGCTAGTTTATCTCCTGCATCGTTCAATTGATTTCTAGCACTTGTTTAGCAGCTTATTGAACAATTTAATTGCTGATATATATTGTTACTAACATATTCTATTAGGGACAACAATCTTAACATGCTTGTCCAATTGATATATTGCATTTTATAATTGGTTTTCCTTGTGTCTCGGGCAGGTATTATTTCTTTGCATGTCACTCAAAGCTTTGGAAACCTTAAACAACCCTCAAGACTCATTGCCAAGTTCCATTTTCCATATAGAAACTTGAACTTTAGGGGAATCCGTTCATACATCACATTTTTTGTCTCAATCCCCCCTAGGGTCACCGAGATTCCCTCCTTGAGGCGACTACCTCACCTCTAAAGTGACAGGAACACCTGCCTAAGGTGAGAGTGGGTAGGTTATCTCTAAGTTGTCGCCAATTGGTGGTTGGTTTGGGATTTTTCCAACCTACAACTTGTGCGATAACATTTTTGCATCATTGTCGTAGAGGATTTTTAATCCTCTTTCGAACCCTAACGACACTTTGAAAATTTATCCCAAATCCTTTTTTCCCTAGCTTGCATGAAGACTCCACCCAAAGGATGTTCCCTTTCCACCCTTGATGAGCTCTTCTTTAAGATCATCTGGCAACTCCACCTTCCAAGAACCCACCTTATCCCTTTCCATCCTTTGATGAGCCTTGATCTCATTTGGTGACTCCATTGAGGTGTATTTTAAGTTGATGGAAATATGGCACCATGGGATGAACCCTCATCCAGAACTTGTTATGCCTCAAAGAATGAACTTCTACAAATGGAAAAGGAAAAGGATGTTAATAAAGCTGCTGAGGAAATGATGAATTGTATAAAAGAGTTATTTCCTGCCAAAGAACTAACCCTTGAAGATGAAGAAGTGCTCGAAGAACATACATATGAAGAAATTTACCAAGAAGATCCTGATGAATTTCTCATGTTGAATATTTGGATGAGACATTTGATGCAGATGAAGTGCTCATATCTTCTCTTCCATTTGATGAAGAAATCCATGTCTATGTTCCTCCTAAACATCAAGAAGAGAACATGATGAGTTGTGATCATTTTGAAGATCTTGATGATACTTTATTCCATGACTTCGAAAGTGAAGAAGAATTGGAGGAAACCTTGGATGTGATATATCCTCTTGAACAAAAGCGAACAAATAACTATGCACTAAGGATCAAGCCTCTTGTGATGAAGAGGCGATGGAAGAGCGTGACCATGAAGAGAAAAAAGAATCATGATGAAGCGCAACATGTTGAGGCATCATTATCTTTTCTCCCGCTTGATGAAGGTGAGGTTGTCCAACCTTTCTCTCCTCCTGCACATGATGTTGGAGAAGCGATCAGTCTTGATGATGAAGAATTTGAAGATCCAGTAGAAGAAGTCCATGCCCCTACTCCTCCTACACATGAAGACAAAGAGATGATTATTTCTAGTCATGTTGATGATATTATGAAAGAACCTTTAGATATGGTTGATGAGCATATAGACACTTTCATACAGACTGGTAGACGTAGGTGGGATCTTGGTCGTCTCATTTTTTACAAAGACCCTATTTACAACATTGAGGTTGGCCCTCAAGAAAAGGGGTTTGAGTTGTCATCTTTAGATGACTAATTTTCATGAGTATATGATTCATATGTTTGGCATCCTGATGATGACATGATTACAGATTTATTTGAGGATGACCGGTCATAACATTTTTAGGATGATTTTCAGTCATCCCTTGGGACTTATGGTGCATATATTTTTGAGGATGCAGACTTGTTATATGAGGACTCTCAGCTACCTTCATCCTCAATTTTGGAAGAATACCAGGATGTGGCCATCCCAGATCGATTTGAGGCTCACTCTACAAAGAGGAAGTATTTTCATATTGAGTGTTTCTACATAGACTCATAGATGAATAGGCCATGTTTTTCTTTCTCTAGACCTGAGCCTGTCCCTTACCTCATTCCTTATTCTCAGGGAAATTATGAGGTCTTCTTGGGATCTCTCGTATCTTCTCGGTCTTCATGAAGAAACTATCATGTTAATGAGGATGAAGATGAGCCATCGTACACATATAGTATACCTCTTCAGAAATGGATTGATCAGGCTTATGATTACACCTTCAAGCGGGATGATCAGGCTAATGGTTTCTCCTTCCAGCAGGATTTCCTCCCTCCCACCCATCTTCATGAGTTTCAATATATATATATATGCTCATGATAATTTTGTGTTGGACTTGTCTTTGTTGTTTCACATGATTAAGTAGAGGGGGAGATACTTTGATGAGATGATCAATTGGTTGCATTGGTTGTATGACTTCACCTAACATCATCTATCGCCTGATATTCAGGGCCCCAAGGCCCCCAAGTAAGTAGGTAGGTCATATTGCTTTGCTTGCATTTGCATCTTGATTGATCATATTAGTTTATATGCATTTCATATTTGATTTTGCTCTACTTACATATTGATTTCATGCTCAGTTTAGAAATTTTAAAAAATGCTAAAATTTTATTTTCTAGATTAGTTTTGATTTGGATTTTGATGTACATGGACGAAGGGTGATAGAACCACCCTATATTTTATGGTTTCTTGTCTCAGTGTAGGCACAATTCTACTAGAAGATGTTGTGGTTCTCATGCACTCTACGGCGAGCACATGTCCCCACGTAGGAGCCAGATGTCATCCCCACTTGTGGGATAATAAAGGAGATGATGTCTCAAGGCCCTTAGGTTTCAAATATGGAGTGTCAAGAGACCACATGACTACCAGTGTCCACTTGCACCACATTTTGATCCATTGTTAGTGCATCCACCACACCAACTATCTTCTGGAAGGCAGATGGGTCTTGCTCCATGCGGTACAAGTCAGGTATTGTGGCAGGTAATCACCCTAATATTTGAGGCATTTAAGCATGATTGTATTTAAGTTGCTTTGATTATAGAACGCTTACTTGGACATTATTCTTTTGATCTTGTTTCACCTTGGAGAGTGTCATAGATTTCATAGTCAGTGACCAACCTTTGGGGAAGGTTTGTGACTAGGTGTCCCTTAAGGGGTTGTCATACCATTCCTAACCATACTTACCACTTTTCTCTTATTACATTCCCATCATATTGCCCTCTTCTACGCCCATTGACTTTAGTGACCCAAGAAGGGCATGTACCTCATTTCATGGGAAGAATGGGTTGAAGTCCCAAAGGGATTGTTGTTATATAAAAAGATAAAATCCTAAATATAGACCTTCCAAATGCTTCGCCCATGGATCCCCAAGAAAACAATGAAATGCTTCTCTATAAGAAATGGGGTACCCACACAAAAATAAATTATAGTGAATGCTTAAGGGGTTAGTTGGAGGATGGGAGGTCTCATCACGAGTTGGGATATCATGATCATAGGTATTTAGCGGTATGACATTTATCGGTATTTAGCGGTATGATATATTGCATTGTATAATTAGTTTTCCTTGTGTCTCGGGCATGTATTATCTCTTTGCATCTCACTCAAATAGTTGACAACCTCAAACAACCCTAAAGACTCATTACCAAGTTCCCTTTTCCATCTAGAAACTTGACCTTTAGGGGCATTCATTCATACATCACATTTTCCTTCTCAATCCCCCCTAGGGTCATCAGGATTCCCCGCTTGATGTGACTACCTCAACACTCTAAAGTGACAGGAACACCTGCTTAAGGTGACAGTGGGTGGGTGCTCTCTAAGTTGTTTCCAATTGGTGGTTGGGTTGGGATTTTCCCAACCTACATCTTGTGTGATAACAAGAATAACACATTGTTATGGGACTTATYGGTAAATACGGACATAAACAGATATGCCTAGATCCACCTAGATCTAGAACAAAAMAAGACAGAATATGACACTTCCCCTAAGCTYTAATCATTGAGCTTACTATTTAACAAGAGATAAGCAACATATTGTTTAAATATCGCTTCCTCTTGTCATTGTCGTCTTAGMTCCACTCTAGTGCTCCTGTGATATTGAACCTGCAAGGGAACACAAGCCAACCAAAGTGAAAGCAATAATATACTCAACGAGAACCTATGTATGTGATCAAGGAATCATATAATAAAATGAGACAGGTTTTATGGGAAAGAAACATATCATTGTATTATATTAAAGTGAGAGTGGAGATTACAACCAAAGCCTTGATGTCACAAGGTCCCCTTCCGATGACCCTTTTCTCCAACACACACACTTGCTCCAATTTTGAATGAAGAAGATCCACAATGGCTTGATGAACTCAAATGAGGCTCTCAAGAATGATCAAATGCAGAACTCTCCATACAATCTTATCATATTCAACCTTCATTAAGCTTATCCTTTTCCATGAGAAATACCTCTTTATATAAGGGAGAGAGAGATGGTTAAATATATTTAGGATGATCCCACCAAATCAAAGAAGCGAGTAATATCCCAACCATGCGGATGCCACCTCATATTCTAGAAGATCCCCTTCTAGAAATTTCATGAAACTTGACCTTTCCTTAGTGTTTTGACATCGTCGCACCCTAGTTGTAGAGCAGCCTGTGGAGACATCGCATCCCAGATTTAGAGCAGAGGGTGACGATCAGTCATCGTCTCACCCTGCATATGGTGCAGCCTATGACGACCTTCCTTAATAGGGTTTTTAGAAGAGAAAGTCAGTCACTTTCCTTATGAAGAAAGGCTCTTTTTTGGGAACATGAACACATGTTTTCAATGGATCACCAAGATGACCAAAATAATGTGTAACATAATGCCCCCCCAAAGTATGATGCTGGAACTCATGACAGTTGAAATACTTTGTAGAATGTTTGTGTCAGAAACAAAGAGCACACCGGTCGGGAACCTAAAAACAGTCAAGCATCAACATAATAATATACCATTGTCTGAGGTAGGCATTCACATACTCAGATTACAAAGTGTCAAATGAGTCATGGCCACTAAATATACATGTGGATCCATGTCAATGAATCAGCATAGCCACCCAGAATACACTATGGATCTATGCGCTAAAATGACTTAAATTCAGACATAGCCATGAGACATACAAAGTGGATATATGTGTCAATACAAATCATGAATACTTTGTCGCAACCTGGAACAGAATGGTATGACCCAAGGTCTTCATTTTCATCGTCCCTAAGTACGAATCTAACCATGTGATTACAGGTGTTGAAGTCGAACATGGTAGAAACCACTTGATTACCGGTCAATGATGAGAACCGTTAACAAGTGCGAGGGAAATCACCATTGATGTCAATGACTCCCAAGGTACCCCAATACAATCCAATGAATGTGAATAAATGAGTTAAATTTGAACACTTGATGGAATATCCCAATCAGGGGTCAATGATGTGAACCCACTATTTAAAGCCAAGAAACCTACCTTTGAGGCATGCAGGTTCTAAGGTACTGAATGATTTCTAAGTCTTGTTCTTGGATAATGAGTTGAAGTCGACAGGAAAAGACTCATCACGGGAGGGCCTTGATGTATCCCCCATCAATGGAACAAAATAAGTAACAGATTTGAGGTAGATCAAAGCATGAAGTGATTTGAAACTAACATAAGGAAGTCTGACATGGTAGAATTTTTATAACTACAGATGGACGACTCAATAGGAGGCTTATTAAGGTTAGACTTCTCTTGAACATATGAATGACACGACAATGGTCTTGGAAGCATTGACTCAAGGAGGACCCAACATATGGACATGCAGACGGTCAAATGAGAGACAAATGGATTTCCCAAACTGGATTCAATGATGAAGTGGGGTGTCATTTTCAAGAGCGACTATTACTGCCACTAACATGGATGCAGAGACACATTTCTTTCCCAATTTTCCCCCACCATTTATGGCGAGTGCCTCTTTATTTTTACGCAAGCTTGAGGAGGATAACATATGCATGTTGATGTAAGTTCATCCTTCGGATGATTCCCTCGGAGTATGTTTAACAAACCCTAAGAAGGAGTGGTCTGGTCCCATATGGGTCTTTTAATGTTTATTTAACGAGTCCAAACAGAGAAAACTTGGGGGTTTTCATGTTTAGAGAGTCTGAAAAACACTTAAAGAGAACTCCATTAGTTCATTTTTCGTAAATTAATCCGATGAGACCGAAAAAGTGATAACCTTTCGCTCATCAAATGTTTTCTTCAAATACTTTTACGAGCATGAAATGAACAAGGTCATTCAGCAATCTTTTCATTTTTACGGAGCGTGAAAAGAGATTAAAGGATACTCCATAGGTTTTGTTTTTCTT
>SNQJ01S0053350.1:0-32277 GCA_010110895.2 Picea sitchensis
AGGGACCCAACAAGAAGTGAGACAGATCAGTTCCAATATTTCCACCATCAATAAAAACATGCATTCCTCCATCGCCACCTCAATCACGAAACTCAAAGAAGACCTCAAATTGGACATGACTACCCAGCTTGAATCTATCGCTTCGATGATCTACACCAAGCTGTATATCCCTGCAGATCCCCCTTTATCTGACCCACATTTGCATACTGAAGCTGAAACTTCCTCTCGTTCCCATAATTTTCATCTCCATCACTTTCAGCGTGACCTACGCCTTCCGTGGGTGGATATGACCAAATTTGATGGCTCAGATCCCACTAGTTGGGTAACTCAAATGGAACATTATTTCTCTTTGTACGGCATTACATATGACTTGGCCAAACTCTGGTATGGTGTTTTCCATCTAGATCAAGAACATTAGGAATGGTTGAAATGGAGAAAAACTGCCCATCATGGGTATGTTGCTTGGACACACTTTGTGGCAGATCTTTATGAACGCTTTGACACTGACAAAAACCATTTAGGCCGATTGACAAAGTTGAAACAATCCGCCACAATGGAAGACTTTATAGATGCTTTTGAGCGACTAGCTTTTCATACAGAGGGCATGTTTGATGATTTTTTCTCAGAATGTTTTATCAGTGGCCTCAAGGATGAGATTCGTGCCCATGTCCTCATGGCTCAGCCTTAGAGTTGGGTGGAGACTACTAAATGAGCTAAGGAAGCACAACAGGTTGTCTCTTCTCAAAACCAGAAACCCTCCTTTATTCCTCACACTAAACCAGTAAATCCCACTGCTCCTTCTACTCCACTAAAGAACCAAAAATTGACAATGGATGAAATGATTGAATGCCAACTCAAAGGCCTTTGTTATAATTGTGATGAAAAATATTTTCCGGGACACAAGTGTAAGGAACATAATCTTTTTATGGCCATATTGGAGGATGTTTCGGAAGAGGATGTTGAAGCTTCCCTTGTGTCTGAGTCACATGAACCCACCGACATTACCCCTCCCTCAGAACCTCTCGAAGTAGAACCAAACATTTCCCTAAATTATCTCATGGGATTCTTTGCTCCCCAAACCCTCAAACTATTTGGCTACATCAAGCATAGTAAGGTAATCATTCTTGTTGATATTTGTAGCACCCATAATTTTATTCATCACCGCATTGCCCAAGAAACTAATTGCTATATCCGTGCAGTCAATAATTTCCAAATCATGATTTCCAATGGCGGGTCCATGAAATTTGGAGGGTGTTGTTAAAATGTGCGTCTCCAAATTGGTGACTACCACCCGAAATCTCATATGTTTTCTATTGACATGGGTGGTTGTGACATTGTGTTGGGTGAAGACTAGCTAAGTACTTTGGGTCCAATTCTCATGGATTTTAAGGAATTAACCATGAAATTCAACCAGGAGGGCCAACAATATAAGTTCCAAGGCATCACCGTTGGTTCCACTGAGATCATTAGTTCCCATTGCATGGAAAATCTGCTCAAAAAAGGTCATTCGGGTGTTATTTCCCAACTCTATGCCATACAAGCAACTGAGACATCTTGTGTGTCACAAGACCTCCAATCCATCCTCTCTAAACATCAAGTGGTTTTTTCCACTCCCCAGGGACTCCCTCCTTCCCATGGTGTTCATGATCATTCCATTCCCCTTGTCCCATAAAGCCTTCCTCCCAATATCCATCCCTATGATCACCCCTTTTCCCCAAAAAATGAAATTGAGAAAATGGTTCAAGAACTGCTTAACACAGGTGTTATCCACTCTAGTACGAGCCCCTACTCTTCTCTTGTGGTCATGGTCATGAAGAAAGAAGGCTCTTGGCGCATGTGTCCTGATTTCTGCGCCCTCAACAAACTCACCATTAAAGACAAATTTCCCATTCCTGTCATTGATGCCCTCTTGGATGAATTGAGTGGGACCCAATTATTTACTAATCTTGATCTCATTCTAGCTACCACCAGATCCGTATGAAAGAGGAAGACATTACTAAGACTACCTTTAGAACTCATGATGACCACTATGAGTTTTTGGTCATGCCCTTTGGTTTGTGTAATTCTCCCTCCACTTTCCAAAGCCTCATGAATCATGTCTTCCATCATTTTCTCCGTCATTTTGTCTTAGTTTTCTTTGATTATATCCTCATCTATAGAAAAACCTGGACATACCATCTTGCTCATGTGGATCGATTTCTCCATCTACTCTCTTAGCACCAACTTTTCCTGAAACAATCTAAATGTGATTTTGGCACCTCAGAAGTCGAGTACCTGGGTCATCTTGTTGGAAAGCACGACGTTAGGGTGGATCCTAAAAATATTGAAGATATGCAAGACTGGCCTCACCCAAAGACTCTCAAAATATTGCGTGTATTTCTGGGATTAACAGGTTATTATTGCAAGTTTGTTAATAATTATGGAAAGATTGTGGCCCCTCTCACTGCACTCCTTAAAAGGAATTCTTTCACCTGGACTCCAGTAGCTTCTCAGGCTTTTCAAACCTCGAAGATGGCCACGTGGACCACTCCAGTCCTGGCAGTTCCTAATTTTACAAAGACCTTTGTCCTGGAATGTGATGCTTCAGGGAAAGGAATTGGTGTTGTCCTTATGCAAGAGGTCGACCTTTGGCCTTTACCAGTAGACAACTGTCTGAATGAAATTTGGGCAAATAAATATATGAAAAGGAAATGTTGGATATTTTTCATGCCGTTGATATTTGGCACCCTTATCTATTGGGGCAACGCTTCCAAATTAAGACAGATTACCAAAGCCTCAAGTATTTTCTGGAACAACGCATTTCCTCCCTAGAGCAACAAAAATGGGTGAATAAGCTCTTTGGATATGATTATGAGATCATTTACAAGATATGAAAAGATAATGTGGTTGTGGATGCACTTTCCCAAAAATATGAAGATGAAGGGTCCCTTTTTTCTCTCTCCTTCATTGTACCAGATTGGGTCCAAGCTGTTTGCCAGGAATGGCTACATGATCCCAAAAGTTCTCATCTAATACAAAAATTGCAGTCCAATTCTCTAGTTTCCCCAGGGTACTCTTGGCACCATGATGAGCTTCAATACAAAGGTCATTTGTATTTAAGTAAACGGTCAAAAACTAAATCCACGGTACTTTCTGAGCTTCATGCTACACCACAGTTGGGCACTCAGGGTTTACCAAAACCTATGACAGGGTCAAACGTTCTTTTTTCTGGGATGGTATGAAACTGGGTGTTCATAATTTTGTGGCTGAATGTGATGTGTTCCAGCGCAACAAGGGTGAAATAGTCAAATCTCCTGGCACACTACAACCGCTTCCGATTCCACATACTATTTGGTGGGATATCTCTATGGATTTTATTGTAGGCTTACCTAAATTGGGAAATAAATCAGTCATCATGGTGGTCATTGATCACCTTCCCAAGTATGCTTATTTCTGTGATCTTTAACACCCATTTACAGCAGCCACTGTGGCTCAAATTTTCATGGATCAGGTCTTCAAGCTTCATGGCATGCCGCATTATATTGTTTCTAATCGCAACCCAACTTTCACCAGCAACTTTTGGCACGAACTGTTCAAGCTATAAGGCACCCAATTGCATCTCAGCACAACTTATCATCCCCAGACTAATGGTCAAACTAAAGTTGTCAACAAGTGTTTGGAAACATATTTGAGGTGTTTTTCATCAGAAAAGAAAAATCAGTGGGCTCAATGGTTACCACTAGCTGAATGGTGGTACAACACTTCATACCATACAACTACCCACATGACTCCTTTTGAAGCAGTGTATGGACAAAATCCACCTTCAGTTCTCTCATATTTATCGGGTGTCTCAAAGGTCCAGGTGGTTGACCAAACACTTATAGTTCGAGAGGCTATTCTCCATACCCTCAAAGAGAATTTGGTCATGGCCCAGAATCGCATGAAGCAACAAGCAGATCAAGGTCACTCTGAATGTCAATTTGCAGAAGGGGATCATGTGTTTCTTCGAATGCAACCTTACAAGAAAAATTCCCTCAAGGCTGACCATTGTTAGAAACTGGCACCCAAATTTTATGGTCCTTATACCGTTCTCAAGCGTGTGGGATAGGTGGCCTATCAATCATCTTTGCCCATTCATTCTAAGCTACATCCTATTTTTCATGTTTCCTTCTTAAAGTAGGTGATTGGAACTAAGTGCCAAACACAATTCAACCTTCCCGAGTTGGACAAAGAAGGATCCATTTGGATACAACCAGAAGTATTTTTGGACCAGCATGAGTGTCGCTTGCATCAAAAAACCATCAAGGAAGTGTTAGTCCAGTGGAAAGATACAACCCCAATAGATGCCACTTGGGAACCAACTACCATTCTGCAACAATTTCCACATCTCAAGCCTTGAGGACAAGGCTGGTTTTAAGGGGGAGGACATGTTAGGGACCTAACCCCTCACGTAGCTAGAATAATATATTCCAATGTAATAAAGGTCAATATTAATAAGGCCTAGCAATAATGAAGAATACGTCGAATGTAAGAAGACCTAATAGAAGCTTATGTTTCTAGAAGGATCTTCCTCTAGATGGTTCTTTTGATAGACATATTTAGTATAAATAGGAGTCAAGGGTATGATAACTGTTGTCTTGGATATTATTTTAATAGAGCTCTTCTCAATTGGAGGTTTCCCCCTCGAAGAGGCAAGTGAACATTTCTCTCAGTAATTGAAGTGCTCTTCCTGGTGTTATTCTGTTATCATTTCAGTATTATTGTGGTGTTGTTATGGTTATATTGTTGTTCATCTTCCATTTCTAGCATTTTTTTTTTCTTTTCTGCATACTTTTTATATCTGGAATATTACAAATGTCTAGAGCACCCTATAGATTGAGTACACTAGAGATAGTTGAGCTCAAACTATAGCTAAAGGAGATGTTGGACAAAGGTTACATTCGGCCTAGTGTGTCTCTTTGGGGAGCACCAACTTTGTTTGTGAAGAAGAAGGATGGCACACTCAGGTTGTGCATAGATGATATACAACTCAATAATATGACCATTAAGAATAAGCATCCCTTGCCAAGGATTGATGACTTGTTTGACAAATTAAGGGGTGCTACAATTTTCTCCAAGATTGACTTGAGGTCTGGATACCATCAAGTCTGAATTAAGGATGAAGATATCCCCAAAAACACCTTTAGGACAAGATATGGGCACTATGAATTTGTACTGGTGCCATTTGGGCTTACCAATGCACCAACCACTTTTATGTGCCTAATGAATAATGTACTCAGTAAGTTCTTGGACAAATTTGTGTTGGTTTTCATTGATGATATCCTAATCTATTCTAAGAGTAGGGAAGAGCATGAAGAACATATCAAGTTAGTGTTTTCAAAAGTATCTAGGTTTTAGAGCCCCATTGCACCACTAGCTCATTATCTAGGAAACAAAGCCTTTCTCCTAAAAAGTATTTGTGTATAATCACTTTCTTCCACCATTCATTTTTCTGTATAACTATCCTCCAAAGCATCTTAAATCCAAGAGCTATATTACAAATAGATGAGCCCTTTATTCCTAATCCGCCACAAACTGTCAAGGCTCTGGTAATTTTCCAATGACTAAGTGGAAATTCTTAGAGTTGGATCACCCCCCTTTCTAGAGGAATCATCTAAACTCTTGAACTATTGCAAATTTAATCCTAGTTGGAGAAAAAAAAGAGGATAATTGAAAAATTAGGAGGGTTGAGAGGACCAATTTAATAAGGACCACTAGTCTTGTTGGGTTCATTTAGTAGGAGCCCCATTGATGGTACTTAGATTTGATCTTGTCCAAGACTTGGTTCCATGAGGAAGATGTAAGATATTTGTGATAGATAGGAATTACCAAGTATTTGAAAGTTTTCCATTTTTCAGTAAATGGGAAATTAAGCAGACTGACAATAGACCAAGTATTTGAAAGTTTTCCATTTTTCAAGAAAATGGAAATTAAGCATCAATAATAGACATCATAGTTTTGGCATTAGTATTCCAGGAATAAATTTGAATTTTCCTTACATTAATGAGTCCTCTTGAGGTTGTCATGTAGTCATGCATTACCTTCTTGAACCGGTTGGATATAATTGAAGAGGAACCTCCAAGGAGGATAGTATCATAAGAAAACTAAGAGTATTTTTATGTCAAGTATTTTTCTAAGGGAATCAACCATTAGGAGGTAGAGGATGGGGGAGAGGGGGAAACCCTGCCTCAAGCCATGAGTGATTTTAAATAAGGAGGTTGGTTTTCCATTTACCAAAGGTGCCATCCAAGGGTGGTGAATGCAAGCAACAACCTAGGATAGAAATAATTCAATGAATCCAAATCTAGTTATCACAACCAAGAGGAAACTGTGTCTTACTCTGCCAAAGGTGTTATCCATATCAATTTTGATGGTCATTTATTTCTCCCCTCTAGCTTGAATTAAATGAATGGATTCTTGGACCAACATGATATTATCAAATATTTTCCTTTCTCCACAAAACCGCCCTGATTGGGAGAGATGAGAGAGGGGAGGTAGGGTCTAAGTCGGTTGGCTATGATATTGGGTATGATTTTATATGAGACATTGTAGAGAGAAATGGGACATAATCTAGAAAATGAGGTAGGATTGATCTCTTTTGGGATGAGGGCTAGGATGGTGGAGTTGGCGTTTAAGCTAATTTTTGTTGAGCTTTGTACAAATTGGATTATTCTAAGAAGATATTTGTTGATGATGAGCCAACATTTTTTATAGAAATGGGTCGAGAACCCATTCAGAACATGTGCCTTGTCTTGATTCATTTGACTAACCACCCCCAAAACTTCTTCTTCTGAAATGTATTTACACAGCTTTACAAATTTATCCTCTAGGTAGATTAATGCAGGGATATTGTTTAACATGCTCTCGAATGAGTCAATATCTCCATTGTTATATTCCTTTTATAGTCATTCAAAATTCCCAAAGGAAACTTCTTTGATCTGATTAAAATCTAATATCTCTTCCCCATTCTCATTTTTTATTTCAGAAACTGTGTTTCTCCACATCTTGGATTTTGCTTGGAAATGGAAAAATTTAGTGTTTCTGTCTCCTGCCTGCAACCATAAACTTATGGATTTAGGTCTCCAATTTTCTTATTCAGTTTTGAGGATGTTTTGGAGGGATTGAAAGATCTTTTTTTTCTTCTTCTAATAATTTAGGGGTCACTTGAACTGATTCCAATTTCCCCTTGACCTCTTCCATATTTTGCATTGTGTCTAACTTTTCTTTCTCCAACTAGTTAGTCCTAGATTTGGCCAAGATATTAAGGGCCTCTTTGGTTATAATGATCCTTTTTCCCCATATTTCTATAGGAGACCCAAAAATACATTGATTCCAAGTGGAGGAGATAATGTCCATAGAGAAGGGATCGAGAAGCTAGAGGGGGTTGAAGAAGAAAGGAACGAGACCCATATTTTTAAGGTCAGAGAGAAAAAGAGAAATAGGGAAATAATAAGAACTAGACCAAGGAATGATGAGGGAATATTCCAGTAGATAACCACTCAAAAAAAATGATAAAGTCTAGCAACAATATGGCTTGGTCCATGTCTTTTGTTAGACTAGGTGAATTTTCCTTTGGAGGGATTTATGTCTATCAAATCCAAGGTAAACATGAAATATTCCATGAGTTCTCTATTGGGATCCCAATTTTTTCTTTGTTGTTTAGAGTGGTATTAAAGTTTCGTGCTACTATAAGTTTCAAATTTCTATCTATGTATGGAATATTTAATAAATAATTCCAACACAGTTGTTTCCATTGCGAAGTGTAGGGCATATTAAACATTAAGAATTGGAAAAAGCATACTCAAAGGAAGATGGTACAAGTTAGTCAAGAGCCAGTGAGGGGAATCTTGCTATCTCTCCAATATGAGGAGTTGGGGGTATCAAATTGTGCAGAGTCCTCTTGAAGCACCACGTGATCTAACCACCAGGCCTTTACTATTTTTCTAGATGTGATCTGAATCTTGAAGGACATTAGTATCCTTCTTCTTAGTTTCTTGGAGAGGGAGAAGTTGAGGTTTTTATTATTTGAGTAAAATTCTAATTAGTTCCAATTTATTTATGTTACCCAAACCTTTGTAATTATAGGAAATGGTTTTGATCAATTGGAAGTGGATTTAGGGATCCATGCCATCTAATGTGGTTTGTTTCTCAAGATCTTTCTTCGGATTAGTTGTAAATTCTCTCCTTTGAGAGTTTGGGTTCCATCCTACTTTTCTCGGTTGAGGATTATTACATTATTCTTGGGTTGACTCATCCTCCAAGAAGTCATAGAAAACCTCCCCCTATCAGGGAGAAGAGGGAATCAACCCATGCTCTAGATTTGATGGAGGAGGAAAAACAATGGCGGCCTCCCTTGAGGATGGGATCACCCGTTCTACCACATAGAGCCATGTATCAACTATGTGTTTTTGTTTCGCTTCTGGGTTTGAAAGTGATTCATATTTATTCTTTGAGTCGAATGGATTGGAGTTCTGGGGCTGACTAGATGATGTGGGTTTTGGACTAGAGGGAGATCCTTGAGAGGGATGATATTTTTCTTGGTTTGATCGAGATCCTTGCTTTGTAACCTACCTTTTCTTCTTGGTTTGCTACCATTGCTCATTAGGTTATGTTGTGTTGGAATATGCAACATTCTTTGGACAATTCTTGGAAATATGTATGTATCCATGACAAGCCTTGCATTTAAATGGAAACTTCTCATAATCATCTTGGTGAAGGTATGTTTAGTTATCCAGGGTTCATTTATTGCTTCAGGGAGGCCTTTTTCTAGATCAACCTCAACACAAATCCTAGGATAGGATTGAAGGCCCTCCTTGGGTTCGACTCAATCTATGTATTTGTCTAGGGTGTTTTCGATATTCCTAATGGTTTCATTGTTCCAGCAGTGGAGAGGGAGATATGGAAATCTCACCCAAACTGGAACAACTGAGGGAATGTCATTCTTCGGGAAGAAGTTGGGAGTCCAATGATTCAAATACATACCTCTTGATCCCATGAAGTAAGGACCACTTCTGAAGATCAAATCCCTATCTTATTTTTCTTCAAACAGGAAATAAAGAAAAAACTTATCGCATAATGAATGAGAAAGTTTCCCTTTGATGAGCGGTGTCCAATTCTTGTTGATCCAAAGTGTCATGGATTTGGGAGATGACCATATACTCATGAATTGTCCAATCAACCCATTCTCTGCAAATCTAAGGGCAAGGCTCCTGGAACTCCTCTGAACTAGGATTGACGGAATCTCATCGAGTTTCTTGACGAAACATGATGGTGGTTTCTTCTAATATTTGGGGAGTGAGGCTACAAGGGAAGAGAAAGTGGTAATGTCTACTGGGTGGTAGTTCCCTCACTAGAGTCTGAGTCCATGCGGGTGAACTAGAACAAGGTTGGGGGGTTACTGTTCAACAGAGAAAATGTGTTGATTGATTTTGACTATCAGTCAAGTTGGGGATGGTATTTTGACCTTCCTATGTTTACCCTTCAAAATACAAAATTTATCCAATGATTTCAAATTCATTAGACAAATCAAATCAATTCATGTTATTAGAATCTACATTGGTCACTAAACAACATGTTGAATATATTGATATTTGAAATAAAAAAAGAAAGAAAAGTAATATAATTGTGAATGATCCTCAATGGGGGAGTTAGAAGTGCATTGATCCAAATTGGCAACATTGTAAAACCACTAAGCTAATGTGTGATCTCTAGTCGACCAAACTCATAGATAGTTATGTATGTGGATTGGAAAATCCACCCTCCTGCAGTCCTTTGGGGCTTCTGGAGATCTTAGGTTCAAGTCTTAGAGCTGGTAGATGAGTTCAAATGCACTAACTAGGGTTATTTTAGCAAGGTGATTGAGCTCTAACTTGGCAAGAGGACCCGAGATTCGTTAAAACATACAACCCTTTCAAGTGGAAACTAGTGGATCATTGATGATTGTCCAAAGAACTTAAACCAAAACAATTGTAAAGGTTGAACCTCTATTTAAGAAAAGAAGAAAGAAAAAGAAAAAGAAAATAAAAAAAAGAGTGAATCAAAATTGAATACTAATTCCACGTTTTAGGATTTATAAAAAGAAAAAGAAAAAAAAATAAATCAACATTTAATACTAATTCCAAAATTCTAAAGTCCAAATAATAAGAATTAATTATAAATTATTAAATCCACATAGCATGACAAAGATCACTTTAAATGATAATAAATTTATTTTTATTTAAATTTAAAAAAAATGTTTTTATTTAAAAAATTACATAAGAATAAACATAAAATAATAAAGTATAGCCAAAATATATTTAGGGAAAATTGATGTAACATTATGAAGTGATTTATGGGAAGCATATGCTTGGCCGCCTTTTAATCAATGATGTTATACGAGTTTTAAAAGATTTTAGGATGAAAAAGAATTTAGGAAGCGTGGAAAAATAGCTTTTACACTTTTTTTTATAGTTCACTCTTTTAGAATTAGAATGGTTTTACGAGAGAACTTGATTTTGCGTTTTTCATTGTTGAAAAGGTCGAATATTTAATTTGAATAGAATTGGTCTTAAGAGATTAGCAAGATTAGCTATGAGAGACTTTTAGTTAGAGAAGCCAAACTAAAACTTTTGGGATGAGGACAATACAGTGTGGAAGGCGTGTTCTAGTTACATATACGGGGTTTCATTTTATTGATCAATATTTTATCACGTTCATTTATAAATGGGGTTTTTAAATTATGAAAAATAGAGTCAATATATTGTAGGTATGGGGGGATGTAGGGTACCAGGGGGTTTATTAAGAGGGTATAAAAAGGGGCATTTGGTAAAAATAAGGGATATATAGTAAAAATAGGGTTTTTTTAATTGGAAAAATATATTGGGGGGTTAAACAAATGGATTTGGGGAGACATTTATCAATATCTAGTGAAATTAGGGGTATTCTTTAATATTCCATGAACGAGTGTGCTATGTCTCAGGTTCATCGAGTGGAGACTCCATGGTTACATAGTAAATTATTAGATTCCTTCCAAGAAAGGTTGAATAGATGTTGGAATTTCTTAAATTTAGAAGCGAAGTGGGTGAATTAGCATTGCAAAGTGCAGTCCTTCAGACTCTCCTTTAGGTTGTGTGTTTTGATTAGCTATTGGTCTATCAAGAGTTTCCCTCCAATGAGCAACTATCATAAACAAGACTTATAGATTATATGTGTTCTCATAGTGAACATCTTAAGACCATTTACAACATCTTTTAGAGTTGCAATTATGCTTGGAAGTCTTGGATCTTTGTTTGGAACATATAGTGACATGTTGTCTTAGATAAGATATTTTGGAACATTGCTATATTAGGTGATGAAGATTCCATTAACCCTTTTCACTTTAGTTGGGTTATGCATTGTATTCAAGTTGTCATTATCTATATTTTATAGAAGTTCTATTGTGAAGTTGTATTTAATGGTAGTGTGTTCTATATTGTTTATTTTAGAAAGTGGTTGTTTAATGAATTAGAAATTCACTCGAAAGTTAAAACACTCCCTTATGAAGAGATGCAAATGGTATTTGATTGAGATCATGTTTAACCTTGGCCTTTACGTAGACTCAAGATCATTTGTACGTTATTCATATAATAAGAGTAATACTAATAATCTTGCATATCTTGTGGTGTTTTGGAATAACATTATGCTTATAAAATCTCATTCCCTCATATCCATTAGTTGTGAGGATTAATTGGTTTGTAAGCCCCAATAAACCATGATCATTTTTCCAATAGCGGTGTCCATAGATGTATTGCATTGATTATTGCAAGGTAGGTATGCTTGCTTTTGTTACACTCGAAATTGGTCGTCCAAATTGTTTGAGTGGAGTTGAGCCATTATTATTAGTTATGCCATTAAGGAGCACTATTTCTAGCCTAATTTACCTTTATAATAACTTTATTTGGAATTATTCTTAAGAGTAAATGTAAAATGATTTATTTGGAATTATTCTAAAAATGGATCTAAAAACCATGTGAGTGCAATTTCCAAGCTAGATCTTGAACCATACACTTATAGAGCTATGATCTCTATTGCTAAGTAATGTGAACTATCTTTTGTCTTTTAAAAAGAGAGGTTCTTTGGTAAGAAAAATGACTTTTTTTGGGGGATATCTAACACCCTTATGTTAGTATTGGACTAGATATTGGTAACCTTTCCTTGGTCCTTGTTGTCCTTGCTTGAGAGAGAGTTTCCTTGACTCTCTAATTGAGATATTTCCTTGAGCATAGCCTAATGGATCTACTTAGATCCACCTACCATAGTGAGAGAGTAAGATCCTTATCTCGAGGAAGACTTCTATACATGTGGTTAAGGATGAAAGGACCCAGATTCTTGTGATGGATGTGTTGTAACATTGGATCAAGTATTCATACTTCTTGTAACACATTTCTAATACTTTTTAATATAGATCTATATTCTCCCCCCACTCCCCTCCCCCCTAATTCCTTGTTATTGTTCTTATGCATGATTATTGTATATAGATCTAGGACTTGGTATTGAATTGTTTGAATTAAGAAGCAAATTAGATAAATATCTTCATTGAAATGCATATGTTGGATTGGAGAAAGGTTTGGTTTCTTTATTGTGTGTAAATCTATAGATGAAGTTAGAGTTAGAGATTGATTGGTTTGGGACTACTCATTAGGATCTACAACAACCAATGCAAAAATTTATATCTTTCTCCTTTCCCTTCTGCATATCATATTATGAGATGTTGATCTAGGGAAATTAGATAGTGATCTATTAGTTGTTTGTGATGAGATTCCAACCCACTCATCGGGGAATCCAAGATCTAGTGATAGGAAACAATTCCCTACATCAACTTCCTTGGCCTTACGCTCCCTAGTATATGTTCCCTCAATGTGTGTATGTGTGTGACTATTAATATGAATAATATCAATGGGATATGCCTATCTTGTGGCATCTTGAAATACCTTTGAAGACCATAAGATATCCTTCCCTCATATTCCACATTGGTTATGAGGATTGCTCTACAACATTATATAAGCCGAAATATACCATGATTTATACGTCAATGGGAGAGTCACATAAATAATGGTCCTACTACCAACATAATAGTTAAATTATTATGAAACAATTATATTTGCTAACTTAGTTGTTCCCTCCCTCCTTGATGTGATTATCATGCATATGTATAAATAATAACCAAAATAACAAAAACGAAATACATCTATCTTACATTACCTTTTACAACTATAAATTCTCCTTCCTCTCTACTTTTCTGTATCATATTTTTGATACTTTATATATCATAATTTTTCAAAACTAACCATATAAAATAATAAATAAGTCACTAATTCAAGAAAACCTAACATACAAAGTACAAAATAAAATAACACAAATATAAAATCTAATTGAAAAAGTACAAAATAAAGTAACATAAATATTTGAAAAGAAAAGTGTAGTGTGAAGAAACATACATAAAAATGAAAAAAACTAAAACATAAAGTAGAACAAACAACCACATCGGTTAAGAGATTCTCCCTCTTTGCCTTCTATTGTAAACGACAAAGGTAAGGGATTCTCCCTTATTGCCTTCTTTTTCAAATGATGAATGTGTGCATAACGTTGATAGCTACATGTATTAAAACTATACAAACTCATTAGTATTAGAATATGGATTTTTAGGGATTAAATAAGACAGATGGTCGCTATAAGTGTTGGAACTAAGTTATAGAATGGGTTCACACTGCACTTGCTAAGGTGTTACTAGAGCTTTTAGGCCTTCCTCTTTATTGTTTACATTATCTTTCCAATCCTTATCATTCATGGACTTTATCATTCATGCGCTTTGCATTTAGGATTCTAGGTTGTTCATGTTGTCCAATTGTTATCATAGGTCACCTTCTTCGATCTCTAGATATTTCTTCATTTCACTGTTTAGAGGTACATTAATAATCTAGCTTCATTAGATCCAATTATAATTGGAAGTTATGNGCATTTAGGATTCTAGGTTGTTCATGTTGTCCAATTGTTATCATAGGTCACCTTCTTCGATCTCTAGATATTTCTTCATTTCACTGTTTAGAGGTACATTAATAATCTAGCTTCATTAGATCCAATTATAATTGGAAGTTATGCTAGTTTAGATAATGTATTTGTCCCATGCCTTACCTTGGCTTCTATGCTTTGCAAGGGATGGAATGCTTTCAATCTATTGATTCATATTTATATTTATGTTGTTCTAGACCTTTGTTTCAAATTTTCATCATGGGTTTTTCTCCTTGCCTTTTCACTATTATAGGGGTAGTTTCCTCTTTATCTCTTCATGGCTTCTATGCTTTGCAAGGGATGGAATGCTTTCAATCTATTGATTCATATTTATCTTTATGTTGTTTTATATTTTTGTTCCAAATTTTCATCATGGGGTTTTTCTCCTTGCCTTTTCACCATTATAGGGGTAGTTTCCTTTTTATCTATCTAGTGGTACTTAGCATGCTAATTTTATTTAGTTGGTGGGGCTACTTCCAAGGGTTTTGGTTGTGTTATTATTTGTTCATAGGTTTTCCTATTGTTTCTTGCTTCAATTTGTTTTTTTTTTTTTTCTTCACAATTTAGCTACTTTATCTATTAATACTAACATAAAAAGTACAACCACTCTAGAATATGCCCTACTCCCAAAGTAAGCAAAGCCACAATTCTCAAAAAATAAGGAGCTATATTGAGTTCAATTTCTACCCTTCTAGGTCCATAACATAGAACTAAAGCCTTAATAAAGAAACTATATTTTCCTAGATCTACACCAAGCCAATTTGGCATGTAAAGTAGCATAACTATCAAAACATGAGTCAACAAAAATTGGAATGATAGAGGCTACTTCTCAGAGCTCGAGGTAGAGTCAATGACAATGAAGGCGGGGGGGGGGTTCCCTCTCCCTTGTTCTTAACTTCCTTTGTTTACTTCATTGCTACCTTTGTCTCCCCCGAGTCCTCTTCTTTTGTCATAGTAGTTCCCCCTCTTCCTCTTGTACTTTTCTTCCTATGCATAATCCCCAAATTTCATTTATTAGTTTCTCTTACTTCTTTTCTAGTTATTCCAATTTGCTAAGAATTTCAGACTATTGAGTGCCCCCAATTTTTAATTTACTAAATTATTTATAATATTGAGTTCCGCTAGCTTCCACAATCATGGCACCAAAATTCTTTATGTGGTAGTAGAAGTCAATATTGTTCAAAAACTTATTGTCTCTGCTCCTGGAAAACCCTATGTTAGATATCCATTGAAACATTTCTACATCCACCTCATCACTAGAGGCCATAACCCTTCACTCTCTTACCTTGTATTCAATTTCTTCAACCTATTTCTTAACCTTTGCGAAGAACCTAGTATTGTAAGCCTTCACCACTTCGGTAGCTGAGAATTGAAACATGTGCATTGATTATTATGGTATGGGATTAGAGGTGGCCTTTCTTATTTTATACCTACCTCTGCATAGCCCATGGTTGCGCCTCCATTTATCCCCCTCTTTTTTATTGACCATGTTTCTATCAGAATCTGGAGTCCACATAAATCTCCATCCCAAGCTTACAATCCCATGACTAGAGTTTAGTTCCCAACTTCAACACACCACACCTCAATGCTCCCCTAGTATTTCAGTGAGAAGAATGAACTAATAGATATGCGATAGAATAATGAACTGACAAATGTGAAGTCTAACCACTTGCACCCATGAATGCTCCACTTTTTGTTGTACCCATTCATTAAGACTACCATGATAAAGCCCCTCTTTTCTATTATCAATTAGGTCAAAGTTCATATTGTGAAAAGTTGTTGCATATCAATGCTTGGGTAGGGAGGCATCACTTTGATGGATATCTTCATCAACATCATCATATCCCATATCCTCTCCACTCATGCATTTGACATTGATCACCTCCAACCACCTCCCCATGTGCATCATACCTCATTGACTCCCCGTTTGGGGGAATTTGTTCATCTTGTTACTCGCTAACATGCAAGTATTTTATTTTATGTGTTGGATTTACTTCTGCAATCCACCATTCCTACATTTGGTGGGATGACAATTTGTTGTGGTCTCCCTTTTTGTTTTGCATTGGTTAGAAACAATTTTCCTTTTTTGTTGACAAAGTAATAGTGCGACTAGGTTGGGTTTTAGTGCATGATCATCTCATACTCGCTAACATGCAAGTATTTTATTTTATGTGTTGGATTTACTTCTGCAATCCACCATTCCTACATTTGGTGGGATGACAATTTGTTGTGGTCTCCCTTTTTGTTTTGCATTGGTTAGAAACAATTTTCCTTTGTTGGACAAAGTAATAAGCACTAGGTTGGCTCTGCATGATAAAATGGTTGCTGAGAGAATGACTATCCCTAGATGGCTCCTCCCTTTCTCATGTGTCTCTTTGCTATTTTTTTTTCTCCTCTCTCCTGAGGGTGCACTCTGTGGGTACCTATAAATACAGAAAGCATCATAAAAAATAAATATAAATACATAAATTCTTTCTAACCTACTTTAATTACCATTCCAAGATAATTTTAAGTAAAGAATTGACAAGCTTAGCAAAGATAATTAACAACAATTTAATAATTAACAAAGAATATAATTATACTCAAGATAGCATAAAATGTATAAGGTATTTACCTCAACCATGTCAACTTGAAGTCAAGATGAACCCTGTTGATAATGTTGAACTTGAGTCATGGATGTTGTTGATGATGCTGATCCCGCCCAAACTGAGTATTAACCTCACAACCAACCAGGAACAGCCTCTATGTCTCCCTAGCTCCAAGAACCCTTACCGGGCTCCCCTGAGCCTAAAATCCCTAAAGAATAACAAGTGTCTCTATGAGAGTCCCTGGCAAAATCCATGTTTTCTCCCTTCCTTCTTTCCTCCTCTAAATTTTCTTACCTTCCCATAAAACAAAATATCCCAAAACCAAAGAGCTCCCTCCCCTTTAGCTCTTCCCTCTCTCTCCTTATCTTCCCTCCTCAATCTATTTCTCCAACCACTTTACCCCCATTAATTCCTCAACCAATATATCTCTCCTACACTACATTTCATTCACTAATACATATTATTATAATAAAGTCTCCATAAAGTCATTTTAATAATTAATTAAATTAATATTAATTTTTTTTTTTTTTTTTTTTTTTTTTTTTTTTTTTTTTTTTTTTTTTTTTTTTTATTTCTCTCCCCCCCCTTCCTACACCACATCAAACTACTCCACTTCTACATCACAACATTTAGGCCTCTCTTTGAGCCTATTGTTAAGAAATTGTAGGTTATGCAAATGGACTTGTTCGATCTCTCGATTCAACAATTAATTCTTGATTCTATTAGTTTAAACACCAATGCTATATTGCATATCCTTCAAAACTTGATTTTTCTATGTCAACTAGATCTATTTCCTGTGGTTGGTTTGAAAATGGATTCCCAAGCTCCCTTGGGTGTGCAATAAACAACCCATAACAACATCTTCCACATCTTTTTCTACAACAACATTATTTAGATGGTGGATAGGGTGAAAACATAAACTTATGCCACTAGTTTGAATGTCCAACATCTTGCTCGACAACACACTTCTTTGGATTTGTGTATCTCACTATTTCTTTCATAAGCAATTGGTACCTTTGAGCCTATTATTAATAAATTTCAGGTTATGCAAATGGACTTGTTCGATCTCTCGTTTCAACAATTAATTCTTGATTCTATTAGTTTAAACACCAATGCTATATTGCATATCCTTCAAAACTTGATTTTTTCTATGTCAACTAGATCTATTTCCTGTGGTTGGTTTGAAAATGGATTCCCAAGCTCCCTTGGGTGTGCAATAAACAACCCATAACAACACCTTCCACATCTTTTTCTACAACAACATTATTTAGATGGTGGATAGGGTAAAAAATAAACTTATGTCACTAGTTTGAATGCCCAACATCTTGCTCGACAACACACTTCTTTGGATTTGTGTATCTCACTATTTCTTTCATAAGCAATTGGTGCCATGCAGGGCACATGACTGAGGGTAACATGTCCCAAAATATGAAAACCTTTCACTCCTCTATAGTATGATCAACCAATCAAAATATTTCTATGTTGTGTATTAGTTTGATCCATGAATGTCACACTATGATGGATTAAATATGTCCCCTGTAATAAATAAATAAATAAATAAATAAATAAATAAGTATTAATAATACACACACACATTACACATATATATATATACTGATGTTTCAACCAAAGTTTTTTACAATGACGTTTCATTGTTGATAACCTCAAACCCCTCTTTTATAAAAGAAAATTTTTCTACCGAAATGGGATAATCCTTTTTTATTTTGATGCATACTATTGTAGTTGTTTTCTAATTCTTTTTTTATTTAATTTATGTTTTATGTTATGTGGAGACTTTGTTCCCAAACCTCACACATATGAGTAAAGTTTTTTGTTTCTACCGTAGTTGCATGGGACAACTTTGGCATTTCAAGCATCTATGGAACTTGTTATTGAGGTTTCAAAATATTGGGAACTGGAATGAAACGTCTCTAATTGGATAGTAATAGTTTTGAGAATTTTAGAGTTTTTTGGGAGTTTCAACATCAAGAAAATGAAAGATTGAGAATGAGTTTCCCACCAGAGTTTCTTAAATTAAAATTATATTTTTGTATTAATAGTATCAATTTTCTAAATATTATTAAATTAAAATGTAAATATTTTATTTCATTATTACAAACACACAATTCATTAGAAATATTTTCTTATTATATTTATTTTAAAATATCAATTTTAAACAAATATTTTTTTTTTTTTTGTAAGTGAGTGTTTATATAATATAAAACCTTCTCAAAACTAGAATCTAGAGTACAAAGACTGAGTAAAGCGGTTGTAATTACTGAGCTGCTCCTTGAAGAGAAACCAGCCCAACCAACCGTATGTCTAAAGTAGCAAAATTTCTAACAATACTTAGAGAAAACTAGAGCTATTTATCCGCTATAGAGAGCCACTTAGAGGAACAAGCATTGTATATTCGTGAACATACTCTAAAGTAAGGCCAGACATGGTTCTCGATGCTAGGCAACTCAAGTAGCCCACTCCATAATCCATAGCCTTGTGGCCTTTGCCTTCATGCTCCCCTGGATGTCGGCTTCCTTTCTCTCTATTAAGCCACCGCTGAAACCGCACTGTCATCCCCCCGCTCAGAAGCTACCCAAGTTGCCTTCATGGCACAAGCAACCCTGTGTTCTGAAACCCCCCTGCCGCCCCTTCGCCTTCAGGGTCTTTTTTCGGAAACTGTGAGATGGCTTCTTTGGTGGTCACCGGAGCTCTCTACGAGCTCTCACTGAGTTCGCAGAACCGAGGAGGGCGGGCTCTGGAGAAGGGTAGAGCTTGTCCTCCATCCTGAAACCGAACTGAGAGGTCACCGGACTCTCACGCTCAAAACCAGTTCCGCACGGCCGAGTGTCCATGCAGCGGTGAGGGAGGGGTCGTTTTTGGATTGGGATGAGGTCGATGAGGTCGGGAGGAAGCATGCTCGTCAGGGGGTGAACGCCATGCCAAGGTCCAAGAAGTGTCGACTACAACAAGACAGTCAGGACCCGGGGTAGAAGAATCCTGAGGGCGAGGTGGAGTTGCTGGGGCGCCGTGGGTGCCGTGGAGAGCCCCCCGACGATGATGATATGTCGCCGCTGCATTGTTGGTGTCAAGGCCCAGCAGGGACTGCAGGAGCCAGTGTGAACAAGAGAAAACACTAAAACTATAAAAGTCGTCAATCCAGAGTCGACACACACAACTGTGCAAGAATGCCAAAAGAGTTCTCAAGATGGTGTAATACATACATGGTCGAGGGTGGTGATTAATGCTCCCTCCCATCGTAATTGAATGAGATTTAAAGTCGGGAGTGTTGGTCGCAGCTGGGCACGAAAGTCACTTCCACATATGGTTCATGTCATACTGGCCTCCTCTCCTTCTTCATCCTTCCAAGTGGGAGCACAATACCATCCCATCCGGGACACTTTAAAACAAATATTAAATTACAAGTAAATATTATTTCAAACCATTTTAAATAATAATAATTTAATAATACTCACTTTTATAGTTGTGGATATGATTTTTTTTTAATGTATGTATGTTTTCCTTCAAGCCCATACTAACTAAACATGAAATACCATGTCTTAGAAGTATTTGCTTCAGTTTGTTGTTGCTATCAACCAACCACATCATTGACTTTTATTGTATTTTCATATTACAAGAGTAGTGCTATTTAGTTTTTTCTAATTAGAACAAGAATAATGCTTCAAATTTACTAAAATGTTTGAAGTTTATATATGTAAAGTTTAATTTTAAAAAGATGTAAAAAATTTGTACATGTATTTTGTTTCTAATTTTCTAATTGAATCTTTATGAATATTAAAGTTTCAATATCGTGTTAAATATATTTATATAATTATTAGTACAAATTAAATTAATACTTTTAATATTGTAGTTGTTCCAATAGGAGCAACGTTAACCTTCAATTTTATTGAAATAAAATTTAAAATGTATCATTACCTGGATACATTGTAATCTAAAATATTTTCTTATTTTTTTTGATATATAATATTGCTACTTAACTTAAGGTTTCTTATGAATTTGATAGAAAATTCTACTCATTCATCTTTTCACTATTATCCATGTTCCCAACTTTCCCAGTCCATGTTCCCATTGTTCCTACATTATGAAAACTTGTGGAGTATAAGTTTCTACCTATATCACTTCTATTCATTTTAATTTAATTATTTATTATTATTTATTTTTTAATAAATTTAATAAATCAATGAGATGGATACTTTGTAAGGAATACATTGAAAATTGATAAATTAAACTTTTATGAGAGGGTAAAGATGTATTTTGATAGATTTATTTATTTATTTTTTAACTTTTATGATTTTATTTTCATAAAATGGATTAAATTATTAAAAAAAAATTATAATCAAAGTTTCCATCATAAATTAAAAGAAACTCTAACTTGCAACATAATTTTTATTAGATTTGAAAACCATTTAAAAAAAAGTTTATCCACTTTTTTTTACTTCATTTTATAATATTTATTTATAAAAAAAATAATATTTATAAAACAAAAATACCTTATAGAGTGAAGACATAAATTAACCTATTTTATAATATTTATTTATAAACTAATAAAAAAACCTTATAGAGGGAAGACATATTCATCCTTTCTTAGACCTACTTGATCCTCTAGCTTGGGCTCCTACACATGCCCTAGTAGATCCTCCACCCGTTCTTTGGAGGACGGTAGTAATTTGGTTTGGACATAGTAAAACCAAAAACTTAATAATAAATTCTACTACCAAAATTTTCCTTTTATTTATTTCATGTATCCCCCTTTCCTTCGTTATGAGAGTTTGGTACGTACAAATGTTTTTATAACGTGTAATTACTTTCATTAATTAACGAAGATTTATAAACTCCACTTCAATATATAAAATTATTTTATTAATTACATACGCACACTAAAAATATCACTATTTCATTAAATTATGTACAGGGAAAAAATTATAGTAGTCTCTAGTAGGAGTTTGCCTCAAGGGAAATCATAATATTTATCGGCAGAAAATCGACATATGTGTTCATAACAATCTTATTAGAGTCTTGAGAAAAATAATTGTAAAAAGAGATCATAGACTTGATTAACTACCTATTATTGGTCATGCTATCATAAAGATTGAAAAATACAATCAAACTAGACATAAAGCTTAAGGACTCTGAGCCCTGTCCTCGATAAACACCTCCACCAACATATTGTCTTCATTTCTTTTTTGGGAGCACTTCTAGTTGGCTAGGGGTCTTCATTAAGGACAATGGAATTTGCTTGAGTGCCCACTGAACCGAAGGATCTCTCCTGCTCCTTGGAAGTGTCTGCTTCCTATTTAACATGTGAGACTAAGATTCCAATTCTGAAGACCACTTTGCACATGGCCTCAAACTTTCCCTTGAAAATATTGATTGTGTGGAGGATATCTTGTTGCTCATCCCTTTTATTCTTTAGGGATTGGGAAATCATAGTTTTGAGCATCCAATAGGTTTCTGCCAGCTTAAAAAAATTGGTAGTTCTAGTCCTTGAGTAAACTAGGTCTTTAACCCATCACATGACTTCCTACATGATTTGTGCCTTAGAAAGGGTCTATTGTTTGGCCTAATAGCCCTCTCCATCTCCTCAACTTATTTTTTAACTACTAGTGATACTTTTCCTTCGAAGAGTTTCTCCACTTCACAGGCCTCTCCAGTTTCTTTGGAGGAAAGAAGCAGATCCCTCGAGGTCAAGGCCTACCCAAACACAATGTAAGCCTTTCTTTTACATGCCTCCCCATCCCTACAATGGATACAAACTATCCTACCTATAGAAAACCCCTCCCAATGGAGCACACAAATGATAATGACATAACTGCGAAATGGAGAATAAAAGTATCAGGGTGAGAGAGGGAGATGAAGGTTGGTAATTCCATAGAAGAACCCCCTTGACCTCACTAATCGAGTTAAACCCAAGTATAGTGGAGGGCTATCTCTCCCCTTCCAAACCAGGAAAACACCCCAAATAAAACACCACAAGAAACAAATATTGAGGATCGGATTACCTAGAGACTGCGATGAGAAAAATCCTTGAAGCAAACATCTCCTCACCCAATACCAGTTTCTCTTCTCAAGCATAAGAAAACTAGGCGTGATCCGGATTTTATGAGCAGAACGAAATGAATATAGATTATTAATAGGTGCTTAACACAGAATAACAGAGATACAATAAAACTGGTTTTCTATTCAATAATGAAATAAGATGAAATTGTAAAATGCAGCAAAAACAAGCTTGCTAGAATGGTGGCAACGTATCTCCGAGAAGAGATGTGATGGATGCACTCATTCGCAAGAAGATGATTACAATGAGGCTTTGAAGGCCTTTTTACCATAAGCATGAATTTCAAAAACCCTAGACATCCAAAAACCTAACCCTACGAGATAAAGCAACAAAAGTCATGTGGGCCTCGTTTGGGTAAGTAAGTACATCAACTTCCCAAGGTTGTGACTTTTGCATACGATCTCCGTTTTAGGCATATGATAGCCTGTTGGAAAGGTATTGTCGAGGAGATTCATTTTAGGTGAAATAGTGAAGGAACTTACATGTTGCAAACCTATTTTCCCAAAAAACATCGTTTAGGGCCTCAAAACGGCTCCGGAAGTGAAAACTGCTAAAAATAGTAAATTACCAAAATTGCCAGAAAATAGTTTTGAGCCAGTTGGAAGAGGTGGGTGGCCACCGATATACACCTAGATCAATCCTTCCTCCTTAGGAAGCAATGGTATCCATTGCGTTGAGGTCCCCCACCAGATGAGGAAATTTCTGCTGAATTTGGCCTCGGGTGAGCTACTCGCCTTGGTGCAGGAGTTGCCCTGCTTTGATGACTCGATAAAGTTGGATGCTTTGATGTCGAGTTACCTTGATTTGTGTTTCCACAATCTGATCATTGGATGCCTGTTGTATGCAGTCGGGGTTGAGCTCTATTGGTGTCAGCTGTTCTGCTACTTCTGAGGTGTCCAATAATGGTGGGAAATAAGGGCGAAAGAGATCCACATTGAACATTGGGTGCAGGCCAAGGAAAGGAGGAATGTTGAGCTCAAAAGAATTATCCCCCACAGCCTTGGTGATTGTGTATGGATCATAATGGAGTGGGCTAAGATTCCGATGGGGTCCTATAAGGTGTTCTTTCTGCAAGTGCAATCAAACTTTGTCGCCCACCTGAAACTTATGTGGCACCCGATGTTGATCATGGCACTATTTTTACTTGTCATTGGACTTCTGTAGGATATCCTGAACCTATTGGCAGATGTGTTGGATCCTCTCAATGAACCGGTTGGCCTTGTCAGCTTCAGTTGGAGCAGGAGATGAGTCGGTCGAGGTGACCGCAAGGGGAAGTGCAACATCTATGAGACCCAATGGTTGGAATCCCAACCCCACCTAAAAGGGGATGTGGCCGATTGAGCTATGTAGGGTTTGGTTGTAGCTATCCTGGACATAGGGAAGGCTCTCATCCCATGTGCGAGGGTGATTTTAATTATACATGCGAAGGATATGCACAATCATTCGATTTACAACCTTGATTTGGCCATCTGTCTGGGGGTGGAAGGTCGTGGATTTGGTGAGCTTGGTGTCCAGCAGTGACCAGAGGCTCAACTAGAATGTGATGAGAAATTGACTGTCCTGATCTGAGACAATGGTTTGTGGGAGTCCAAAATGTACCCAAAATCATTCAAAGAAGAGCTTGGCAGCGGTATTTTCTGTGATGCTCTTCTTGCAGGCAACCATAATCACCATCTTAGAAAAGCGATGAACAACCAGAAAAACACAGTCATTTCTCTCCTTGGTGGACTGGAGGCCCAACATGTAGTCCATTGAGATGGATTCCCATGGCCTGTCAATAGTAGGAAGAGGGTTGTACATGCCCTGTTTCTTAGTGGTCGGTTTAGCAATAGCGCAGGCAGTGCAAGACCTGACATACTTGCTGACCTCTTGTCGAAGTTTCGGCGAGTAGAAATGTTTTTGTAGCATCGCCATTGTCTTTTCAACACCGAAGTGTCCTGCCACCCGACTATAGTGGGCTTCCTCATTCAGCTTCGCTCCCTCGCTTGATGGAACACAGATATGGCGCAGACGACACAACAACCCATCCCGAAGATGTAAATTATCAACAACTACGTTTGCACCCAATATTTGGTAGGTGGTGGCGAAGTCCGGGTCTGTCTCATAGAGTTGGGGCCATCCAGAGGTATCATGGCCGCAAGAGTCTAGCACCATGGTGAGTGCCACCACTGGTGGTCTGCTGAGGCAATCAACGACGCGATTGGTGCTTCCTGTTTTATACTTGATGTTGAGGTGGAATTGCCGCAAGTATGTGGATCACTTTTGATGGCACTCATTCTGCAATTTTCCTTGTGTCTGCATGAACTGCAGTGTCTTATGATTAGTGTGGATGGCTGCCTCCTTCCCAAGAGTGTAATGTATCCACTAGAGTCAGGCTTGCACAATGGAGTACATTTCTTTGTCGTAAGTAGGGTACTTACGGATATCATTAGATAGTGTCTCACTATGATAGGCCACAGGGTGGCCGTGCTGAGTGAGAATGACGCCCACAACATATTCTGAAGCATCTGTCTTGATCTCAAAGGACTACTGCAGGTCTGGTAGTGAAAGTACTGGGGATGAGTATAAACGCTACTTCAAATCATCGAACTCTTGTTGTTGGGACCGTCCCCATGCAAATTTCGCCTTACCACCACCCATGGTTATTTGGATGAGGGCCCATGCAATATGGGAGAATCCCAACATGAACCTGCGGTAGAAATTGGTAAGGCCTAAGAAGATCTGAAGCTCAGTGAGTGTAGTTGGGGATGGACAGTCACGGATGACTTGGATCTTGGATGGATCCACATGTACGCCATGCTGATCAATGATGTAGCCCAGTTAATGGACCCTGTCCATGCCGAAGGAGCATTTTTCCAAGTTGGCGTATAGCTTGTGCTTCCAAAGGGTGTGCATAACCTGCTGAATATGTTGCAAGTGTTCGACCCAAGTCTTGCTATAAATGAGAATGTCATCCAGATACACCACTACAAAAGTATTGGTGAATGGTCGCAGGATATCGTCCATCATCCTCATGAAAGTGGCCGGAGCATTTGTCAAACCAAAGGGAATGACCAACCATTCAAAAAGGCCTTCCTTTGACTTGAAGGCAATCTTCCATACACCTGTCTGTTCTATCGGGACCTGGTGGTAGCTAGACCTCAGATCAATCTTACTTAAGTATTTGTCCCCCATGAGTTGATCAAGGAGGTCGTTGATTCAGGGAAACACATACTAGTTTCTGATTGTGATTTTATTCAGAGCCTGATAATCAATGCAGAGTCACCAGGTTCCATATTTCTTCTGTACCAGCACGATTGGGCTCCCACAAGGTGATGATATGGGACGCATGTGCCCCTTGTGGAGCAGTTCTTGGATTTGTCACTTGATCTCCTCATTCTCTAACAGAGAGCGCAGATAGACTGGCCCATTGGGCAGTGGTGCACCAGGGGTCAGATTGATGGGGTGCTTGACCTGACAGTGCAGAGGTACCCTAGTAGGTGAGGAGAAGATATCAAAGTATTCTTCCACGACCTTATCTACTTTCTTTTTCTATGTGGAGAGGTCAGCTACAGAGACCCTAGATGTGACTGTGATCTTTCACTTATTCTGAGAGAAAATCATGAAGAAGACAAACTTCCCCGTCTGAGAGATGATCTTCCTGCATTGCTTAGAAGAGATCAAGGAAATAACACTAGGTGGGACTGCCTCGGGTATCCTGTACATTTTCTTGTTCAAAGTAATAATAACACTACGAGGCCTAGACTCATATACATCATGACGTTTCCATTGGCCCAAAAGAACATCACAAACTTCGAGAGAAGCAACATCACACAATACCTCGTATTTGAAGGACTTGATGTCGTACGACAGTCGACACTGTTGGCTGACGCGGAGATCGCTTCCTTGGTGGAGCCATCCAATGGTGTAGGGTTGTGGGTGTAGCATTGTCAGTAGGGCCAACTACTTGATGACCTCTACTAAGATGAGGTTCTTCTGGCTACCGCTATCAACGATGAAGTGCAACGGGGTTCCTTTTACCCACATCTGTGAATAGAAGAGGCGCTCTCATTCTTCTGGCTTGTATGATTCACCAGGCTGGAGCTTGGTGGTAGAAATGGTGGCACTGGATTCCACGTCAATGATCCTTCTTCCCCTTTCTGGTTCTAGCTCAGAGTCAAAATCTGCATCTGATTAAGAGGCTTTCACTTTGGCCACCAACGACTGCTTTGAGCGATAATCAACAATGTTATGCCAAGGGCTCTTATGGAAGTCGCACCACTTCCCAGTATATTTCTTTGTCTTTTCGGTGTCCTTATTTGATTGCAGCTTGGATTGGTTGTCTTTATATTGTCCATCTTTTCTCTATCCTTTGTTCTGTGGGTTGGGGCCGCCCTTTCTTGGCTTTTGTTGTGCAGGGTTCCCAGGCCCAAATTGCCGTGTCTTTTGTTTGAGCTTCTGCTCGTTTTTGACGACATATTGGTAGGCCCCATCCAAGGATGAGATGTCCAGAAATTCCATTTCTGTATGGATGTATCTATGCAGAGCACTGCAATACTTGAGCACCAGATGTCACTCTGAATCTTTGATACCCAGCTTGGTGCGCAAGGTATGGACGATGTTTGTGAAATCTGGCACTGCTTGGTCTTTTTCTTGCTGCAGTGTGGTCCATTTAGTATACAAGTTGTCATAACTTCCGACAGGGTAGTATTGTTGCTTAATAACATCCCTGAAGTATTCCTAGGTGGTTGTGATTGTAAATAATGAGGATTCCTCTATTTCCTTTTTCTCAAAGAAAGTTTCCCACCAATATTTGACACGGGGAACGACTTTGAGGAGTGTAAAAGTAATCTTTTCTCTATTCGAAAAGTTATGGACAAAAAAATACCCTTCTAGCAGATTCAACCACTTTTCTACAACATCTATGTCTATCTGACCTTCAATATAGGAATATCGATGTTTATTTGTACCTTGAAGGGGGCGACGCCTCCACTCGAAGAAGATGCATCGCCTGTTGGTAGTCGCCGAAGGATTTGCGCGGAACTATCCATCATCTAGTTCCTCTGTTGCGTGAGGGATTCCTTAATCAACAATTTGAAAGGATCTCTTGTCCTGTCATCTTTATTTTCTTCCACCATGAGAGGTAATTTGGGTGTGCAATATCTTTTGTCCTCAAGAGAAACAAGCTCAAGACCCAACTCTTTGTACTTCGACCTCGTTGGGGACATGCATTAAGACGACAAGGAGAAAACTGCTCTGATATGACAGATCCAGATTTTATGAGAAGAATGAAATGAATATAGATTATTAACAGTTGCTTAACACAAAATAACAAATATACAGTAATACTAGTTTTCTATTCAATAATGAAATAAGCTGAAACTGTAAAATGCAGCGGAAACAAACTTACTGGAATGGTGGCGGCTTATCTCTGAGAAGAGATGTGACGAATGTGCTCATTCACAAGAAGATGATTGCAATGAGGTTTTGAAGGAATTTTTACCATAATTAGGAATGTCAAAAACCCTAGACATCCAAAAACCTAACCCTTGGAGATGAAGCACCAAAAGTCATGTGGGCCCCGTTTGGGTAAGTTAGTACATCAACTTCCCAGGGTCGTAACTTTTGCATACGATCTCCGTTTTAGGCGTATCATAGCCTGTTGTAAAGGTATCACCGAGGAGATTCATTTTAGGCCCAATGTGGAAGGAAATTCCACATTGAAAACCTTTTTATCCAAAAAACATCGTTTAGGGCCTCAAAACGACCCCGAAAGTGAAAACTGCTAAAAATTCTAAGTTACCAAAATTGCCAGAAAACTGTTTTGAGCCAGTTGGAAAAGGTGGGTGGCCACCGATATCCACCTAGATCAAGGAGAGACCAATGATTCATATGTTTTTATCATAAGAAATAAATATTCACCCAACTGGAATCCTCATCACACCTAAAAATGCTTGGCTCCTCCTCTTCAAATCATCATCCTTCCCTGTACCTCACCTCCTCAAGAATCCTCGACTGATCACAAGATTTTCGGTCACCTCATTATACAAGTTCCAATGCAATCCCATAGAAACCATCATATCAATAATTGGTGGGGAGGATATTGTACTCTTCCCTACTACATCACTCCATATCCCCACCTACAACATTAACCTTAGCCAGTTCACCCCTTGATGGGATATGAGTGCATGGAGAAGCGGTTGTTGTATGACACATTTGAGCCCCAATTGTTGTGTACCACACCCGACCCCTAAGTACCCTTTATAGGGATGGGGCATCAAAATTTCACTTATTTTGATCGTTTTGAATCATCTCTCCAAGGTCTCCATCCTCTACTACTCAATCGTGGCTTTCTAACGACTCCTACCAGACTCATAACCGAGCCTTGGATTTAAATTTATGGCCTCCTAAAGTTCTTTGGGTGTTATCAGTCATGGGCCATGTGGCACCCACCTCCTCCGTACCATCCGCAAGTCCCCACGTTCACAGGGGAAGTCCATCCACCGTCCAATCCAATGGCGAGACTTGATCCTCATTTAACACACAGGCTAGAGGGGGGTTTGGCATTCAATACTTTGGTGTTGAATGCCCCTTTTCCTTTCTGCACACATGTCCTCTGGAGTACCGAAATCCTGAACTCCCGAAGGAGCCCAGAATCTCTCCACGTGGCTTCGGCCTTTGGGCCTTTCGTCTTATCTACAACTCTACACTCTAAACCTCCGTAGTCCCAAAGTCCCGGACTCTCGAAGCATCCACCCTCGCACGTTGTGACGTATTAAATGCAGAGGCAAGGATATGTGGATCTTGAGCACACCACCCGCCAGATGGACTGAGAAGGTATGTGCCAGGGATGACATGTGGCAAGGGAGAGATGACAGATGGCCCTTATAGTGGGTGACACATGTCATTCTTTAATGGGCACATAGGGTTTGCGAAATGTACTAATCAAGGTGACATGTGGCACATTAATCGTGGGTCCACATCACCCTGGATGACATTAGTGTGACACATCACTCTAGACTGATGGCCTTTCGATGCCCTTAGATCTCACGGTCGAGATGCGTCCACATAGATCCCTTGATCTACGGTCTCCGTTACTTCGTAACTTTGACGTCCGATGGATTTGCTGTATGGTTTCCTCCTTGCTCCCAGAGTGGTCAATGTCGGGCTGAATATGGTCTAGATCTACAGTCATGGGAGATCCTGAAGAGTCCTTATATCTATGATCACCATTACTTCACAGCTTTGGCCTTCGGGGGTTTCGACGTTAATACGTCTCCACTGTCCTGAAGTAGAAGTCTGTCGAAGTATCGTGCGTGAGTCCTCCATTGGTTGATCAGACGGTTAAGAGGGGTTCTTAACAAACTCCCCAGATCCATGACTCACATCAATTAGTGACTCCGATGTTCGGGGAATTTGGTGTTATAATACCTCTGTTCACCCAAAGTGGTTAACGCCAGACTTACCTTGATGTAGATCCAATGGCTAGGGGTACTCCCGAATACCTTCGGATCTGTGGCTTGCATTACTTCGTGATTGGTAAATGGGTCAGGGTTTAATGGTGGGACAAGTCTATCTTCCATGGTTAGGGAAACCTCCAGACGTTGGTCAACCTCATGGGTAACCATAACATAAGTTGCCTTTAGTCAATTTTCCAATGTTAAGGTCATAANACATCAATTAGTGACTCCGATGTTCGGGGAATTTGGTGTTATAATACTTCTGTTCACCCAAAGTGGTTAACGCCAGACTTACCTTGATGTAGATCCAATGGCTAGGGGTACCCCCGAATACCTTCGGATCTGTGGCTTGCATTACTTCGTGATTGGTAAATGGGTCAGGGTTTAACGGTGGGACAAGTCTATCTTCCATGGTTAGGGAAACCTCCAGACGTTGGTCAACCTCATGGGTAACCATAACATAAGTTGCCTTTAGTCAATTTTCCAATGTTAAGGTCATAACATCCCATAGCTTCAAACTCCTAGAGTTCTGAAGCTAGAAAGGCTTATCTCCTTTCGAGCCTAGCACAAGGTCCCCAAACCTTCGTCATATGGGTCCTCCAAAAAATCTTGTGGGCTACATGCTAATATCTTATCCTTGAACTGGTTAAGAACATGGACATGAGCGCTCAGTCACACAGGTGAAGGATCTGAAGGAGGCACCCTCCTTCCACATAGTTTGAACTTGGTATTCCCACGAAGTTAAACTCAAGAGGTCGGCAAGACATAAGCATTCTAGTTAAACCTACCTCAAATTTCTTGCAGACTCACGTCCCATAACTCTCTAGCTGCTAAGCTGAGGTAACCAGAAGAGCATTCAAAAACATGGAGTTCACAAAAAGACAATGATAATTTCTACCTTAATCATTCAATACAAAATTTAGTCATAGACATGTATATTCAAACATCATTTCAATTCCAGTACACATAGTATGAAAATACTTATCAGAAATGAGAGTCGTGAAGCGACTACTAAAAGGGGTTCTTGTTTCCACCCAACCATAGGCACAACCACTCCTAAACAAATTTACCGCTTGCCACCCCTGAGCTAGAACATGATGCTTTAAGAGAGACTCTTTGTTATTGCTCCGTGATAGTCAGTGACAAAGGTTACTCTCCTCCTCTCGCAAGGGCTTGGAAACTGGTTTTCTTTGTACCAAGCAAGGGGGTTTGCACAAGTACTTCCACAGTCACTCGTCAACCCCGTTTACCAGCTTGGATTGAAAATGCTTCCAATAGCTTTTTGCACCCAGAACGAGCTTGTTTCTCAGTTCTCCTTTGAACCAGAAAGCTGCAAGCACTCTTCTCTCTTCTCAAGATTGGTCTCTCCACTCTGCTTCCATCTCGTAGATATGCCTCTACCCATGAATTGCCTCTTTTCTTGCCTTCCTCAGCAAGGTTGCGTGGGTTTGAATCCCCAACTCGTGGTCAGGTCTAGAATCCCTTGCAGATGGGTACTCTACCCCATATCCTCATTAACCCTTGAGGAGGACTTTTCCAACTACCAACCTGATTGGTAATTCATTTATGGGTCAAAGGACTGTTCTGGGTCTGAGCAATTAAATCGAATGAGGTACTGGTTTGTGGGGGTCATCTCAACCATTTATGGTTCCCCTCTCCATCTCTCTCATAGCATCATGATCTATCTTGGCAAACCCCCCTTTCAGTAGTTATGCAACACAATCCATTTTAATTTATAACATAAATACATATATGAACTTTTATAACAAAAGGTTCATCAGATCCAACATTCATACATATTTAGTCTGCCACAATATTTTGGCAAGTTATAGTTATATTTACAAGCTGGGGTAACATGGGCATTACTGTTGGATTACTGTGAGGGGGGGTGAATCAGTAATAGAGAAATTGAATTATTTTTAACCATATAATCCAAGTGTTATATCAATGAAGCATTATCATCCAATAACTGCAGAGTAAATAAGAAATGAACAAATGAACAAACATACACATACATAATACACCAGTGCTTTACGTGGAAACCCAAATCGGGAGAAAACCACAAAATTATTTTTCTTATATGTCTTGAAGAATTACATTCATTGGAAGCACCAACTTCCTTTGTTTTCCAGCT
>SNQJ01S0053350.1:32287-43593 GCA_010110895.2 Picea sitchensis
ATTAATATCTTATCCCCTTCTTTAATGTCTTATCCCCTCCCGCATACGTAAAGCATTTAATTAAATAAATTAAAATTATTAAGCCCCTTAAATTTATTACCCATGTCATTGAATGTGATATGTAATCAATCAATTAATTAATTAATTAATCAAAAGTTATAAAAAATTAATTAATAAATAAATATTTAATTAATATTATTAATGCTAATCATTGTTTAATTAAAGCCATATTGGGACAATTAATTATCTAATTAATTTTACTTAATAATCCCTAAGCATATATTCAACTAGGGTTGTTACAGTTCTTATTTGCATAAAAATTTCTGTCTATCCTGAGTTGCCTTTAAATTCTTCTTGATCTTAACCATGTGGTCTTCAATATCCTTGAGAAACTCTGGCCCAAATACCACTCTATCTGCTGGGTTGTCCCAACTCACCGGAGTATTCCATTTCCTACCATAAAAGGCTTCAAATGGGCTCATTCTCAATGAATCTTGATACCCATTATTATATGCAAAATCAACCACGTGCAAGTAATCTTCCCACTTAGATGTCTTATCCATCACATACATTCTCAACATATCTTCAATTACTCGGTTGAATCTCTCTGTTTTCCCATCTGACTGTGGATGGTATGTTGTGATAAAGTTTAGATTTGTACAAAATCATTTAAACAAACCCTTCCAAAAATTGGAGGTAAACTTTGTATCTCTGTCCGAGACAATTTTCCTAGGTATCCCATGCAGCCTAGCAATCTCTCTCATGTAAATTTCCACAATATTAGTTGTTGTATGGGTTGTTTTTATAGAAACAAAATGGGCAACCTTTGTTAATTTTTCAACCACTACCATGATTGAATCATGTTGTCTTGTTTTCCTGGGTAATTTAGTTATGAAATCATTGGTTATCACTTCCCATTTCTTCTTTGGGATTGGTAATGGCTGCAGCAAACCCGTTGGGTGCCTATGCTCAACCTTCACCTTCTGACATTACATACATCGAGCGATGTAATAAAAAACATCCTTTTTCATTCCCAGTCAAAAGAATGGGCTTCTTACTACTATAATTGTTTTCTTGTAACCGGGATGTCCAACATAAGGAACATCATGCATTTCCTTCAATACCAAATTCCTCAGTTCTCTAGAACTAGGAACATAGATTCTATTCTTATGCATAAGTAATCCATCTTCCTTTACCTCATACCCCTTTATTTTCTGTTGTACATTTCCTTGTTGTAAGATTTCCTTTACCTGTAGGAAATGCTGATATGTAATAAGATCATCTAAAATTATGCTCTTCAAGTCTGACTAATGCATACTGACAACAGTAGCATGCATGAGATGCACTCTTCTACTAAGTGCATTGATAAATTTATTATCTTTTCCTTTTATATGATTGATATCGAGGTCATATTCACTTAAAAATTCCATCCATCTTATTTGCCTGGCATTCAAGGTTGGATGTTCAAAAAGATATTTCAGGCCAATGTGGTCTGTTCTTAATTCAAATCTTTTCCCCATGAGGTAATGCCTCCACATATTCAAGGCGTGGACAATGGCAACAAGCTCCAAGTCATGTGTGGCATAGTTCCTCTCATGTTCCTTAAGCTTTCTGGACTCGTAACCAATGACATGTCCATTTTGCATGAGGACTCCCCCAAGTCCTTCCTTATATGCATCTGTACATACCATCAAACTTTCATTTGGGTCAACAATATTTAACACAGGTACACTAGTAAGTAATTCCTTCAACAGATTAAAATTCTCTTTACACTTAGGTGTCCATTCAAATTCAGTTCCCTTCTTCTACAAAGAAGTGATGGGATGAGCAATCTTAAAGAACCCTACTATGAACCTTCTGTACTAACCAACTAATCCCATAAAATATATGACTTCTGACACATTTTTGGGTGTTGTCCATCCTCTAATGGCTTCAATATTCTCTGGATCTACTGAAATGCCCTGCTATGAAATAATGTTTCCCAAGTAATGGATCTGATTTTGATAAAAAGAACACTTACTCAGCTTGGCATACAATTGATATTCTCTCAACACTTGCAATATCAGTCTTAAGTGATGGTCATGGTCCTCTTTAGACTTATAATAGACAAGTATGTCATCCAAGAACAATATAAAAAAATTATCCAAATACTTTATGAATATGCCATTCATTAAGCACATAAACACAACTGGTGCATTGGTCAGTCCAAATGGCACCACTACAAATTCATAATTCCCATACTTGGTCCTAAAGACTATCTTATGAATGTCTTCTTCCTTGATTCTTACCTGATGGTATCTTGACCTCAGGTCAATCTTTGAAAATATCTTTTCTCCTCTTAGTTGATCAAAGAGGTCATCAATTCTAGGTAGAGGATACTTGTTCTTTATAGTATACTTATTCATTTTTTGAAAGTCAATACACAACCTCAAGGTTCCATCCTTCTTTTTGAAAACGAGTACTGGTGCTCCCCAAGGTGAAACACTTGGACGTATGTACCCTTTATTCAACAATTCCTCCAATTGCATTTGTAATTCTTTTAACTCTAGTGTGCTCATTCTGTAAGGTGTTTTTGACACCGGGGCAACTCCTGGAACTAAATCAATAGAGAAATCTATCTCCCATTTTGATGGAATCCCTGGTATTTCATGGAATACCTCCTCAAATTCTTGTAGTATGGAGAAATCTTCAAGGATTGCCCCCCTTGTCTTTTCTGGMTCCTCCACATGGGATGCATAAAATTGACATCCTTTCCTAAAACATCTCTTCAGCTGTAAGGATGAAATATCCCTTATAGATATGGGTCTTGGAACTCCTTTCACAATGCTCCGTTTTCCATATCCATGAAGACATGTAAATGTCTTTCCATGACAATCTAGGACAACATGATGCTTGTCCAGCCAATCCATTCCAATTAGAATATCATAAGACCCCAATGGTATGATATTTATATCAACATTTGTATTCACACCATTAAGACTCATGGAACATCCTCTAACCACATCATCCTCTGACCACATCATGGATTCTCCTTTTGGTTCCAATGGCTAGCTGAACCAAACTTGATTTTCCAAGCTTACTTTTCTCCATATGTAATCTATCCACTATTTTAGGGTCAATGTAACAATGACTTGCTCCTGAATCAATTAAAATAACAACATGATGATTTATGATGTTACCTTCCACCTCGATCATATTGGAGTGGTACTCTACTTGTCAATCATCTAAAGCTACATATATTCTTCCCATATCTTCGACTGTTGTAGCCTCTTGGACATTGTGAATAGTCTTCACTCTGTCCTTTTTGTGTGGGCAATCCTTGTACATGTGATCTTCTTTGCATCCCCAACATTGGATAGGTGGTCTTCCACTTTTTCCCAAGGATTCTTCTTTCTTGGATTGACCCTTAGCATAATGATCTTGATGATTTCTATTAGGCTCATTCCTATTGAAGGGAGGTTTGAATCATTTCCTCCTCTGATCAGACTTCTCCTTCTTCTTATCCTTCCAATATTTCTGCATGGATTCTCTGCCCTAGCCTTGTTCATACAAGTATTTAGCCTTCTTGATGGCCTCAGTCAAGGTCTTGGGCTCATCATACCTAATATTTTCCTTATAAAAGGTTGGAAATCCACTCAAAAACCTCTGTATATTTACCTTTTCATCGTTTATAAACCCAACATACTTTAACAATCCCAAGAATGTCTTCTTATATTCTTCCATAGTCATGCTTCCCAGCCTGAGTTCAAAGAACTCTTGCATTTTCTTGTCATAAAAATGCTCTGAGAGGTACTCCTTATGTAAGTCCTTCTTGAACTGCTTCCAAGTGATCCTATTCTCATTAATATGTTCAACTTGAATCATTTGATCCCACCACATTGCAACTTTCCCATGTAAATGGTAGGTGACAATTCAGACTTCTAGATTTGATGAATAGTTATGCAATTGAAAATATCTCCTGAGTCCAAGAAAGCATGCTTAAACGTCGTCCTCCCTTTATCTTTCACCATCAAAGGATGGTGGTTTGAGCTTCCTCATCTCTCCTTGCAAATTGTCTACCTCTTGTCTCCTTCTTTGGTGAATCACAGGAGACACCACTGGGCTTCTTACGAAATCTTCCAATGCATAAAACTTTCTTGCTAAATAAGGAGGTGAGTGGTGTCTATGAGTTCTTCTAGAACTTATTGAATTACCAACTCTTCCACGATCATATCTTCTTTCATGACCCTTGTATTCTTCCTCTTGCTTCGTTCCATTCTTGGCTTGACTTTGCAGCTGATTTAAGATTTGCAACACTCGAKCATTTATCTGAATCTTCTCCCTCATCAACCTCTCATTGTCTACCTTGTAGCTCTACACTTATATTTTCAGGCTTCTTATAGTTTCTAGAAATTTTTCTTTCTCCCCTCGGCCCTTGCGTCCATTAGATTTTGTCTCTGCAGTGCCAATTCTAGTATTCTGGCCTTTGGCCTCCTTATCATGGATGGAGGCTCCCTCGACTTCTTCCATTTCTTCAATACACATTATGAGCTGATGTATTTAAACCCCTTAATTCTGCAAAATGTGCAAGTGACCATTTTGTTAGAATTAAGCATATGATAAACAAAATTTTCCAAACCATGTTACAGGTCCCTTTTCTTCTCAATTCATGAAAAACATATATATATCAATCTACACCGTATAACACTTCCATGTTATACCTTGGCTGATACATAATTTAATTATGCACAAGCACTCCCTTCAAACTGCTTTCCCAGGTGACCACGACTCGAAACCATGGCCAAATCCTTCCTGGCACTTTTTGTGTTAGAAATTACTATATCGGAGATCATATGGTTGAAAATCGATCGAGGGTTGAGATCATGTGGTTGAAAATAGATCAAGGGCTGAGATCGACGGTCAACAGTAATTGTGGGATGACAATGTCCTCTATCTTTATCGAAGATCTTTGTCCCCACAATCTAAAATGTGATCACCCAAATCTCCTTTAAATCATGGTTGATGATCCCTTGTCCTGACGAGATCAACAACGCTGGAAAATAGCGGGCTACAAACTAGAACATCCACTAATTTTTCCTCCTCTCCCTGCAATAGTCCCCCACCGTCGATTTTCCATTCATAGATTGACGACTAACCGTGTGTCCTACTGCCTTAGCGCCCTGTTCCAATATCAAACTGAAAAGCGCTATCTCCTTCCTCACCTGTGACCTTCGGTTGTGACCCAGGGCTTACCCTCCTGGGATATTCACAACTTCAGAACCTTCAACCATGATGAGATCAATGGTTTTCTCTCTCATTCATGATCAACGATCGAGATCCACTTTGGGACTTCTCACTTCAGGAGTTAGACACTTTCGACCTCCGCTTTCCCCCAGAGTACTCTGTACCTGAAGTTCTATATCAGGCACCATGCGTCCACCTCAAATCAATGTCTCTAGTCCACTTCGGTACTTTGAACTTCGGAAGTCTCCACTTCCCCCGCTTGCTTCCTCCTAGAACACTTTCACCTAGAGTTCACAATCCATCGACGTGTGTCCTCCCACAGATCGATGACTATGAATTTCTTCGGCTCTTTGGGCTTCGGGAGTTTCAAATTCTCTGCCTTCACTTTCTCCTGGAGTGATTTCACCCGAAGTCGATAATATGTCGACACGTGTCTCTCAGAGATCAACGATTGTGAATCAATTTGGCTCTTTGGGCTTCAAGAGTTTCAAACTCTTAGCCTTCAATTTCTCCCAGATTGCTTTCACCTGAAGTCGACGATCCGTCGACGCGTGTCTATCACATATCAACGATTGTGAATCGCTTCGGCTCTTTGGGCTTCGAGAGTTTCAAACTCTCTGCCTTCACTTTCTCTTGGAGTGCTTTCACTCGAGGTCGACGATCCATCGTGTCTTTGATAGATAAATGGTTGTGAATTTCTTCGGCTCTTTAGGCTTCCCGAGTTTCAAACTCTCCGCCTTCACTTTCTCCTGCAGTGCTTTCACCCGAATTCGACAATCCGTCGACGCATGTCTCTCACCGAAAAATGGTTGTGAATCTCTTCGGCTCTTCGGGTTTCGAAAGTTTCAAATTCTCCACCTTCACTTTCTCCTAGAGTGTCGATCCTCCGAACCGCCATGATATCTACGACTCACATTTGTTCATGCACAGATCTGATGAATGAGACTTAAACCTACTCAACCTTTTTCTTCTCCTTTATTGGACGACCCTTGTTCACCTTCCCTCCGATCCAAAGATCCCAGATCTCTCTTGATCCCACAGTGGCGATCGCTCTTGAATTCTAAAGGGACGTTCATGATCCTTCGATCCATTACAAAGGATCTTTGACGTTCTATCTCCTGCGTAGATTCTGTAATGCCATCGCTACTGAGATTTTAAGCTTCAAGGTCATAATTTGATCTCAACCACGAGACTTTGACCAACAGACCCGACCCATACTGGCCCGATGTTTCAACCAGAAGCTCTGGTACCAATTTGTAACATCCCCAACCACCCACATGCCATGGTACGTCATATTCAAGACCACCCTTGGACTTCTTTCTCTTATCGATACCTTTTTTTTAAAATTAATAAGGATGTATAAAAGAAAATATCTAATGTCATGCATAACACTAACCAACAAGCATGCATATTCTAAAGATTCAACTAAACAATAAATAAATACACAGTGAAATACATTCATATACAGGTAAATAATACCATAACAGAGAGCACTTATCTTTATAAAATATGACACCAACTAGCTGCAGACCAAGGATGTTCCACCCATCCATAGACACTACTGCTCCAAATATCAACAACAGTGTCACCCTTGAGCCAGGGCTATGAATCCATAAGGATGGTTCAAGAGTGTTACTTGGCATCCCAAACTAGTCAACACTCAATCTCTCACAGGATTTCCCAGTACTCACAGCAATCCAAGTACCCATCTCTCTCTACCCAGCCTGCACCACCCAAGAGAATGGGCCTCCACCCTTCTCTTCCATGCAGTCCGTCATGAAGTCCTTCTCCTTATAGGTCTCTAGCGCAACTGGTCCAGAATATAAATGATGGAACTCACAAGACTCACAGTTGTGAGCAAAGCTGGACACAGGCGAACACATCTTAGACATGCAGGCCTCAAGTCATGGATGGATTACACCAGTGACCACTACATCCAACAATACCATGGCTACTCTTCAATAGTTTGTTTTCCTTTCCCAAGCCAAGATGCGGATGAGGATGGATGAATGAGTGATAGGTAAGGACAGGGTGAATGAACGAGTGAGAAAGTGAATGAACGAGTGAGAAAGTGAATGAACACATTACATTTCTTAGGCACACTGTCCTGTTTTAATTGTTTGGGCCCTCTGACCTCTTGACAATTAACAAAACAAATTATTTAATATGGGGCTCAAAACCTGGGGTGTTACAGGAGTGGGGCCTACTCACTCCACAAGATCCATAGATGAAAATATGGATGGATTTGATGGCTTGTCATGGTGGTGTGCCTATTGTCAAATATGATAAATCTTTTTTCCAATGCATGAGAGATCAACTAATCATGGTGGAGGACTATGATTACGCCGCAACAAAGTTCCATGGGGATCCTGACTTAGATATTCCTGAGGGATCTCAATGGGGAGACATAGGTTAGAAGAAAAGTTTTCATTATATGATGTTTTTGATAATTTAATTATATAAAATGTTTTCATCATTTATCCAAGACTAATCAAGTCCTCTCAATAATGAAGATGTGGTGGCTTACTGTCCTCTAGGATCATCTGCCATTCATGGGCGAGGAGAGATAGGCACTGTGGCAGGTCAAGGAATGGATGCTGAGGATCTCGAGGAGATCAAGAAGAACCTAGAGGGATTGACCACGAACGTCCCTAATATCACGGTAGACGAACTAATTCAGAGCTACCAACACCATACAATTGGCGTATCAACATCTATTGTTTGATTGCTTCATAGAGTGGCATGGGAAGTTGTTTGGTACAATGAGAAACATCCTTGATGATTTTGTATATGAAGCCATGAGCTTCACTATTTTGATATTTTGGTCTTTGGACAAACAGTTTTTTTTAACTTTTGACGTATTAATATAAAGTTCCTATCAGCTTACTTGTCCTTTTAAGGGATCGTTATCTTTTGCGGTAAGGTCATTTTTTTAGAGAAAAAAAAGAAAAGAAGAAGATTGTATCATATGATGACTCTCTCCCTCCTTCTACTTGTACACGAGATTTCTTCCTCACACAGTCTGTTGGTTGTAGTGTAGGATAATGATGACCCTTTTTATTCAATTTTGCAAGCCACTGTGGGGTGGGTTTTCATTTCCAGCTTAAACAAGCATAACTAAACTGTAAATTCACTTTAAATAGACCATCTGCAATAGAAACAAACCAAGAAATTAATTAATTTTCTCAATAATTTATTAAGTTGCCATTGCGCTGAGACCACCTACAGGTTTAAGAATCTATATGTTTAAAATAACGAGTATTGCAGAGTGGACTTGGGCCTAGGCCGGGGTTTGTCAAAATTATTCATTATAGCCGTTATCCTATCTTAAGAAGTTGATATTGTCTATTAAGCAGTCGGTTAAACGGTTTAAACCAATGATACGGTTCTCCCCATATCTTCTTCTTCAAATGGGATTAGATTTGTATCCGACCCTCATCTTCAGAGGTATTTCCCCTTAAAGAGAGCAATGAATGAATGACAAATAATATATATCCACCGATCCAAAAGGCCTTTCGTACTTATTTTTTTTCAATATATATCTCTCCTTCCCTATCTATAAGGGCCATACCCATTCATTATAGATCCACCAGATATATATCAAGTTCCAACAGATCCATCAGATGTTGAGCTAGATGCGTTTAGGAAAGATTGAGGAAGGATCATATATCTATTTCATTGTATTTATATAGATCGTTCGAGTCTACAACGTAACCAATAGTGTAAGGTGTTCACATTTAGATTTTTTCCTCGATTCATGCAAATTGAAATAATAATAATAAAAAACAAAACTGAACATTAAATGGGATGGGTGGAGCTAATGTTATCCAACACTGCAATTATTGCCAAGAAACCAGAGTATGTGTAGGAGTGAGATTTTGACCAGGGAAGTTAAAGGCGGGGTTGTGTAGGAGTCAAAGCAAGTGGCAGATTATTTCAATACAACTTCTTTAGCCAAGGCTTTTCAGAGCACAAATGAACATTCCATTAAGCCATGAATCTACTTAGTGTATGTGAGCTACTTTGTTGTTTGTAGAATGGACATAACACTCACATCAAAACTGAAGTAGATGGAACTGTAGTAGAAAGGCATTCATTATGGTATACTTGTCAGAACCCATTAACGAGTACTCAATATCCCGTCACATGGAGGAAAGAAAATGTATGAGATACTCCAAAGAAAAATGATATTTAATCAACCTTTTATTTAAAATACCGTCAACAAATCGATAAAAATCAAAGCATATCATTCACAATCTCCTGACCATACACAACAACCACAAATAATACATATCTATAGAATTTATTTTGTCGTGACAAATTTTCTTCCAAGACGTGGATTATTAGTCTAGGGAATAACGAAAGTGGCCTTTGCATTGAAAATATGGCATGCACTTTAAATTCCATGTCTATATCAAAGGTGTCAACCATAAATGCCTTCAATACATATGATGCAGACTTTGAGCCGATTGCAGAACAAATTGACTAGTTGGATAGTGTTGGGATCAGCCCCGTCGTATTGAAAATTTATGATGGTTAAATTTTTGTACTCCCCTTCATTTTACAGTTAACCATTCAATATTCTGGCTACACTTCATTTCATTTTATATGATGAACAATTAAATTTTGTACTCCCTTTATTTTAGGTTAAACATTTTGACAACACTTCCTTTTATATTATGAACTCTTTAGTGGATAAATACAACATCATTGGATAAAAACTTATCACGTTRGCTCCGGAGGAACATTAAAGAGAAAGTTGAAGAAACCTATAAAAGCTTTAATGTATCTGTAAGAACCTTAAAGAGCAAGATGAAGAAACTCATAAAAGCTTTAATGTATCTTTAAGAACCTTAAATTGCAAGATGAAGAAACTCATAAAAGCTTTAATGTATCTTTAAGAACCTTAAATTGCAAGTGGAAGAAACTCATAAAAACTTTACTGTAAGTGGAAATTTTGATTCTAAATGAAAATTTTAACAATGGAAAACTTCTATCGTAATGTTTCACATTAAAAGATATTACAATTTTTTGTAGAATTGTTTCTTCTGTCCACTGCTTTGTTGTATTTCATATAATATGTTTTCCAAGAAATTTCGATTGTAAATGAAAATTTTAAATTTTAACAACTCATCTCCTGCATATGGCAATGTAGTAATATTTCATATGAGAATATATTACAGATCTCCGTCGAATTTTTTTCTTCAATCTACTGTTTTCATGTATTTCATATAATATGTTTTTTTAAGAAGAAGAAAATAAAAATAAAAATAAATCAAAATTTGATAGTTTATACATATGACAAAATTATAGTTTTTAGTTTGAACCGAACTTCAATTTATACATTTTTCATTTAAATCCAACAGTCAAATACGTTTTGAAAATGAATTCCAAGCCTAGTTGAGATTCCTCCAGAGTATAATTGCGAAGCTCTATTTCGTTAACCCTCAGCGTTAAGAAATCAACTTTATTTAAAATCAAACTCTAATTAAGTGGCCGAACTTAACTTGTAATGGTTGCACTTTTGTTAATAACGGGAAATTTAAGTTATTATAAAATATCAATATATATATGTGAGGTCAAAATTTGATTTCACCTCAAAACGATAAACATATTACAAATTAAAAAAAAAAAGAAGAAGTTATTGGCACATGTGACTAATTTTGTTATTATGAATAAGAAAAATTATCTAAGCAATTAAGTTTAGAAGTCTACCAAAAGTAGTCATATATATATATGGGAAAATAATAATAATAATAATAATAATAATAATAAATTACATTATAATTAGTCAGTACTATACTATAAGTAGTCATATTTTTGTTGAATATTATAAATAGAATGAAAAACTAATGGTGATAAAGGTAAGACATTTAAGTCATTTTAATAATATAATGAGATAGTGACTAGTAATAATGAAGAGCATGCAAATGGTGTGATAAGAATATATGATGGTGTATATTCAATGGTAGTGAATTACATCATGTGGATGTGTGGATGTTGAAGAAAGTACAATGTAGAATAATGTGGATGTTGAAGTACAATGTAGAATTAGATATAAGAAATTATATATATATATATAT
>SNQJ01S0053351.1:0-19068 GCA_010110895.2 Picea sitchensis
TGTTTTTCCTATTATGTCCAATTCCATCAATAACCTATTTTATCAAAATATCCACAAAATTTTCCATCCCAATTAGGATCTTATCTAATGAATCTTGGATCCTAATGAGTTGACAAAAAATTGAATATAAGTATTCATTAGCACATGAATAGGGAAATAGGATGGGAATGGGGCGTGGCCAAGCGGTAAGGCAACAGATTTTGATCCTGTTATTCAGAGGTTCGAATCCTTCCGTCCCAGACTTATTTCATTGGTTCCTGTTTTCTGTTCTCTCCCTTTTCCCTTTTTTCTTTCGTAAAGATAAATCCAAAATTTTGTTCTACTTTTTATCATAATTTCACCATACTTATCAGAAGGGAATTTGATTACAATAGGGAAGGGATAAAGGGATATCTCTGTGGTGCAATATGGGAATACTGATCAATTTGAGATAAGGTTCAATTTATGAAATTAGCCCATTGGATGTATGCTGGTCCTACTCATATTGGAACTCTACGAGTAGCTAGTTCATTAAAAAATGTCCATGCCATTATGCATGCTCCTCTAGGAGATGATTATTTTAATGTAATGCGCTCTATGTTTGAACGGGAAAGAAATTTTACTCCTGCAACTGCTCGTATAGTAGATCGTCACGTACTAGCACGTGGATCTCGAAAAAGAGTTGTGGATAATATTCTTTGAAAAGATAAGGAGGAAGGTCCCGATCTGATCATATTGAAACCTACATGTACCTCTAGTATCTTGCAAGAGGATTTAAAAAACTTTGTGGATAGAGCATCCATAATCTTCGATTGCAACGTCATTTTTGCGGATGTGGATCATTATCAAGTGAATGAAATTCAAGCAGCGGATAGAACTTTGGAATAGGTGGTTCGATATTATTTGAAGAAATCCTATAGACAAGAAACATTGGATCAATTTGTAACAGATGCACCTTCTGTTTTTAAAAAACTTTGTGGATAGAGCTTCCATAATCTCCGATTGCAACGCCATTTTTGCGGATGTGGATCATTATCAAGTGAATTTCATTCACTTGATAATTCAGGCAGCGGATAGAACTTTTGAACAGGTGGTTCGATATTAGTTGGAGAAATCCTATAGACAAGAAAAATTGGATCAATTCGTAACAGATGCAATTGTAAATATAATTGGATTTTACTCTGGGCTTTCATAATCGACATGATTGTCGTGAGTTGAGACGTCTATTAAAAGATCTGGACATCAGATTTAATCAAATAATTCCTGAAGTTGATTCTGTGAGATTCAGTACTTACCAAAGCTCGGTTCAATTCTAATTTTGACGAAGGGCTTAAATGACAGCAATGTGTATTTGAATAAAGAATTTGGAATACCTTATGTATCTACAACTCATGGAGATATTGAGTGCATCTTGCCGATAGATAAAGAAAATATTGATACTTATGGCTCCATTATCAAGCAAAGGCTGATTATTATCCTATAATATCGATGGACAAATTGATCTGTTTCCAAGTTACTAATATTCTCAAAGATTCATTGATGTCGAATTTTATGGGGAAAGAAATATTGTTTTGGAACCCATGCTTCAATCACTAAGATACTGGCTAGAGAGCAATCTGTGAAAGTTGTACAGGTACTCATTGTAAACATGATGCAGAATGATTCAAAGAGCAAATTAAAGATTCTTGTGATGAGATAATCACTTAAGATGATCATGTTTAGCAGAGATAGATTATTTACCGCGGAACCTCTGCGTTATTTGGTACCAAATGGAATGTTGTTAAAACGTCTTGAGATTCTTGTGGAGTTGGCTTCCGGCACCACTCATATCCAAAATTTTTCCTGATATCGACTCTTCCTAAGCCACAGCTAAATAATCAAATAGCTGATCCAGTTTTTAACTCATTCGCTCTGGGTATGGAGGATCATCTTCTAGAGATTTTTTGTGGTCATGATACGAAGGAAATAATGACTAAATCATTATCCACGGATATGAGTCCAATTTGGAATCCTGAAAGTCGACTAGAATTGAATAAAATCCCCCATTTTGTCCGGGACGAAGTAAAGAGAAACACAGAAAAATTTGCACGACGAAAGGGCATTTTGAATGTTACTGTCGAGGTAATGCACGCAGCTAAAGAAGCATTAAGTTAAGTACCTGATCAATATCAATTTATTTATTACATTGAGTGTATTCTATACAAAAAGAGTGGATCCAATTCGATACTTATTCCTCTCATATCAATTGAGTTAATGACTATTCATAATCACGTATCAATCATGATTCGAGATCTTAAAAACATCGTCTGAAACGATGTGGTAGAAAGAAACGTGTGACTTTACATAATCGGTTTCGTGGATATGGATTATGACATCCAACATTTTATATTCGGATCAAATACCCTTGACTCAACATTATTCTTATTTTAGTATATACTCTCCAAGTCACTCTCGTTTCCACATGATTCCATACAAAGATGACGAATATTTGAATCGTTCTACCAAGGCTGTTACAAAAAAGCCTAGGATTTTCTCTCGATGCGTCTAACATCTCGTCCCAATACAGTGCCAATCCAACAATTCATTTATCTTTTATTCTGGATTGACAATAGTGTATTGTGTCGATATAATTTGTCCATTCACAATAGAAATAGATATCTTCTGGATTGAAAATAGTGTATTGTAAGTTTGATATGACCGTCCATCATGAAATAGATATCTTAGGTTCATCTTTTATCAGTGATCCTATCCAATCATGATAATTCCGTCGACAGAATTATCATGATTGGATCATTTATTCATAACCTAGATTACTTTCTTCTGGAATGGTGGATCGAAATAATTCACTCATCAGTTCACATATGTATATGAATAATTTCGATGAGTGAATTATTTGGTCATTCATATAGGTTTTTGATCCCTCCCTTTGTTATTTAACAACAACGATTGGTAAGATTCTATTAATGAGACAGCAACTTCCTCATCCACCTGAATTCCATCCCCTGCTAATTCATTTTTCCATGTCGTCTTTGAACCCAATGGTATCATATTTCTAAGGAATGCTCCGCATTACTGAATGGTTGGAAACCTGCTTGATACTGAAAAGTCTGAAGACGAATTCCATCCCTAAAGTGGTCCAACGAAGTTCGTCCAACCATGATTCCATGGATGTTCTTGATATGATTTTGGTGGATACCTGATTATTCGATCAGGGACCGGATCTGATTCAAGGAATCAAATGGTGGGAAATGTCTATTATATAACTAGGTGGATGTATAATATGATCATCCTTTTGGATCAAATGTGATAATTGTGAATAGGATCGAATCAATTGGCGGTTAAGTCGAATGAGACAATGGAGAAAGCTATATGACTGAATCATAAGTAGACCCAGAGAAACGATATTCTGTTCCTCGTTCCAATTAAACGAGCGAGAAATTCCCTTTACTGATCAGAAGTTAAGAGAATTTTAGTACTCGATATTGGGAGGTTTTCCTGAGTAGATCAAGGATTTATACACTCACAATGAGTCCCAAGTACTCGAGTACAGATGTGTAAGATAAATAGTGTACTGACCAGGTCGATTTATTCCATGTTGAAGATCGGTTGCTGATAAAATATTCTCGTTCTTCCTCATGACGAACGATCCTTGGGTAGTAAATCTGCTGAATAGAAGATAGAATCTTTATATCCGATATTATCTATCTTTTCCCATCTCATCCCGACTAGATCGCAAAACCATGTATTGTGTATTGGTCTCAGAATTTAAGAGGTTATTCTCATGAATGAGGGCCATAAATGAGGTTTGAAAATGGATGAGTCCCATAGATAGCAAGATAGGCTCTCTTAAGTAAATAAATGCTTTTATATCCACTTCCTCTTTTTTTCGAAAGATCTTACGCAATTTCCTTGATCATTATTTCATTGATCGAGTTCCTCCGAATTGATAAACACAAGTCTCCAATGATCAGTTCAGTTTCCCAACTGTAAAACGTTTGATTAGCCCAAATAATGACCAACAGAATCATTTAATTGTTTTATTCGTGAATTGCCATCCAAATCCATTAGTTGATCGCTAGCAGCCCTGAATCAGGTTAGGAAGTAACTTAATGGTCCTGAAGTCTGCCTCTACGCTGGCCCAAACATTGTGAAGGGATGAAATCGAATGAAGAGTTTCCGTCGATCCATTCACATTTCCTCTGGAGTGATAAATTCTGCATCTGGGCCATGTATCAGATATCGAATTCTATTCTATCCGTGCCTCAGTTCGAACCTTTCATTGCTGGATCGGAGATTCTCCCTCCTTGCACCCATTACAATCTATTCTCTATGAATATCAAAATACTCGAGAGAATTTACAAAGATCAACTATTGTCGTCCCGAGAGTAGATACTAGATTCTTCATGTTCTTGTGGAATCATTATGTCTATGCATGCATATCCATTTTTCATTTCCCTTCTTAAATGATCCTTTCATTCACAATCGTTGTATGATGTATATTTCCCTCAACAAACTCATTTTCATCGAAAAATAAAATATTTTTCTATTTCTCGCTCGAAATTCACTTCAAAGTATCTGGTCGTTGAAGGATCCTAATATTCACTATGTTAGATATGGAGTAAGATCTATTATAGCTATAAAGTGTACTCATCTCCTAGTGAAAAAGTATAGATATTATCTTCCAATTTTCCCACAATGTTATTCTTATTCTCGGAACGAAACCGTACATAGTGTATGTCTACTAACTAACGGAGTCTTCTTTAGGTTATTTCAAAGAGTCCTCGGCGGAAACCCTTTGGTCAAGAATTTCAAAATGCCAGACATACCAAATGATCTTAATACTTAATTTGATCCATTAGTCTCATCGGTACCCAATAATTATCAGTTGTCTAGAGAAGTACCTCTGCATATATCAGGGCAATGGCAACTTGTCTTATTAATAATATATGTCCTGGGATCTTATTCAACTCATAAACCTTTTCATTACTACAGCGGATCCTTTGGTCGAGATGGTTATATGCATCGCATAAAGTATATACTTTCATTATCATGTGCCAAAACTTTAGCCTGTAAACATAAAAGTATGAAATGTGTAGTTCGGAAGGAATTAGGTCTAGAACTCTTTAAAAAATCGTTTCAAAAGAACGAGAATTGATTCCCGCCCTTTCATCAGGCTATGGCCCATCCCACAGAGAGAACTACTTGGCATTCAGATACCCAGATAAACTCCCAGCCCATTCTGGCAAAAGATACAGGATCTGAAATAGAAAACTTATTTGACCATTGAAATGCTCTTTGAGTCATTGCTTCGATTCAGAATCATTTTTATTTGCCATCCGAGAACTAAAATGATTGGGAAATAGATACATTACATGGGGAGAGCCGTGTGCGATGAGAATTGCAAGCACAATTTGGGGAGAGATTTCTCGCTCTTACTGATACCGAAGGAGCGCAAGATAATCCACCCATCCGACGAGCTCCGGGTTCAAGTCCCAACCCGGATCAAATCTCTGATAGGGACCTCTGTCCACTATTCTGGTTCTGGATCCAATCAAATTCCTTTTCCTATTTGTTCCTATTCAGGGAAAGAACTATCGCACTATGGGTTCTCCGGAAAGGCGATGAAGAATTAATATCCCAATTTGCTTATTCATTTGCTCCAAATTGGTCTAATCAAAAATGCAAATTCTCATGCAGCGAACAAATGCAATTTTTCACCACCTATCATCCGTTCTCATTATTAACGGATCTTCCATTCCCGAACCAGAATAAAGAATTGATGGAGCATCTGAACCACAGATAGATCTATAGAGTGTGTAATATGCACAAAAATAGAGAGTCAATCTCAAATAATTATATTGTATCAATATAGGATAGATCAGTATCGATCCCGTTGGGATAGATATTGAAATTCAATCCATTAGCTGATATCATACATCATATTATACTGTCAAATACAAGCCTTATGCTTGGGAGCCCTGATGATTTTATAAACGTAGTTCTGACCATGACCGCAATTAAAGAAAGACGCGAAAGCGCAAATATATGGGGTCGCTTCTGCGACTGAATCACTAGCACCGAAAACCGTCTTTACATTGGATGGTTTGGTGTTTTGATGATCCCTACCTTATTGACCGCAACCTCTGTATTCTTTATTGCTTTCATCGCAGCTCCTCAGGTAGATATTGATGGTATTCGTGAGCCCGTTTCGGGTTCTCTTCTTTATGGAAACAATATTATCTCTGGTGCCATTATTCTTTCCTCTGCAGCTATCTTTTTGCACTTCTATCCCATCTGGGGAGAAGCTTCCGTCAATGGATGGCTATACAATGGGGGTCCTTATGAGCTAATCGTTCTAGACTTCCTACTTGGTGTAGCTTTTTATATGGGTCGTGAGTGGGAGCTAGCTTCCGTCTAGGTATGCGTACTTGGATTGTTGTTGCATACTCAGCTCCTGTAGCAGCTGCTAGTGCCGTTTTCTTGATCTACCCTATTGGTCAAGTAAGCTTCTCTGACGGTATGCCTCTAGGAATCTCTGGTACCTTCAATTTCATGACAGGCCCAGATAGAGCACATTATCCTTATGCATCCATTCCACACGTTGGGTGTAGCTGGCGTATTCTGAAGTGCTCTCTATCCAGTGCTATGCATGGTTCTTTGCAACTTCTAGCTTGATCAGGGAAACTACTGAGAATCAGTCCGCAAATGGAGGTTACAAATTTGGTCAGGAGAAAGAAACCCGCCACAAGCCGTTCTCACGGTTATTTTGGTCGTGATTGATCTCCAGTATGCTAGTTTCAACAACTCCCGTTCTTTATATTTCTTCTTAGCTGCTTGGCCTGTAGCAGGTATCTGGTTGGTTTAATTAGGGTGGCTGGCACTATGGCTTCTTCTAAATCAAATGGATTCAATTTCAAACCAATCTAGAAGTTACAGTCATAATGTGTATCTAACACTTGGCTGATATCATTAATCGCTAACTTGTAGGCTGTAGGTGCTGCTAAACGTAATGCTCATAACTTTCCCAGATTCTAGCTGCTGTTGAATTCATTTCCAATAGGTGGATACTATCTTGATGGATTGTTATCGGGGAAGACTGAACTGTACCAAACCTTTCATTTTATTTAAAGGTTTGGTACTGTTCAGATTTTTGCTGTTATTCTTAATCCTTCCTCCCATTCCATAAATAATGGATAAGTGCAGTTCTCCTGCATCCAGCAGGAATTGAACCCATGAGTTCACCAATTATGAGTTGGGTGCTTTAACCATTCAGCCATGATGCTGAATAAAGATCAATAAATGATATCTATTCTATAATATTAGTATAGACTCAGATCTGAATTGAGTAGTTCGGGACCCAAACACATTCTTTCTCTCATGATACTTTCATCTAAGGCTAACATTAACAATGACATTTGACATAGGTCCAATGACCAAAAACTTGTTCGGTATTATTGGGAAATTCTAGTCATCGATCTTGTTTCTTATCCCCAAGAGGTCATGACCCACTACTAGACCAACAGTATTCGTCATTTCTTCCGGCAGTTGTTCACCGTGATAGGCACTATTTCCATTTTTCCGGGCGGACGTAGCCAAGTGGACCAAGGCAGAGGATTGTGAATCCACCACGCGCGGGAATTCATTAACTCTGTCGTTCGCCCATAAAATAAGAGAAAAACGGACTGGATTCAGTTTAATTTTCCTAGGCTTCTAAAGGAAATAAATTCTATCCATGTTTTATAATGGTATTGGTTGGTTGAGACGAGTTTTCCAATTATATTAAATCAGATTGCTCAATTCATTTATTCATTCAATACTGAATGTAAAAGAAGAAATGAAGTATAAAGATCCTGATAGTGAAATTGGAAGAGATCAAAGTTATCAATTTCTATACAATCATGGACCGAATCCAATTTAGTAAGATTTTTAATTCAAATCCTTTACGCACCGAGTTCTTTGATAAAGCTCTTTTGACCTTGAAGAGTCATAATGCCGCTTTTACGCTACTCAAAAGCAAGTATATTTTTGGTCAAAGGTATAGTAGTAATTACATTATCGGTCCTCACATAATACTTCAATTATAGTATGATTGATAGAAAATTTCTATTTGATGAAACTATTCCTATACATATAAACGTTATGGAACTTGGAAACACTTGGAAGAATATTTCAAACCTCACCCATGCATTTCTGCATCTTTCCTCTGTCTTCACTGAAAGTATTCCTGCCAATCAATCCATAGAATATTCTGATCCCATTAATTTCAAATCAGGATATGACAGGAACATGAACAAGAAGGATGTAGAGATATGCTCTTGGAGAATCAAGGACCGAGCGAAACTCATTCGGAAAGGATGAGAAAGATATCAATACGAAGATCGATTCGACTCTCATATCAACCCAGCAGGGTATTGGGAATTGAAAAAGATTCAGCACCACTGGCGCGAAATCTGAGATTGAGTAAACGAAGGGAAAGATCAACATTTAAGTTCTTCAATAAAAGAGAGAGAAAATAAAAAATAGAATCAGATTTGTCCTCAAAGAGTTTATCAGAATATTCTCCAATACAGAAGATCAAAGATATACAAAAGATATTTATTTTCCTTTGGAAAGGAAAAGATTCATTGAGATTTTTACAAAATCAATTCCGTTATCTTTTATATTGCTAGATGAATCGTATATGGTAGTCCTAGTGCTACTGAGAAGCTCATTAAAGATTTCAATTTATCCAAAAGGTTATTGAAAAGGCAACAAGAGCTTTTTTCCCATGATTTAAGGGAAAAAACCTCTTGTTGCCTATTCAATAACCTTTTGGATAAGTTGAAATCTTCAATGGAAGATCAAAACATATTTTGAAATTAAAAATCCTTCCTCGAATTTTACTATTTCATCAAATCTCGGATCTATTATTCTTAAAAAAAGCCAAGTTATATGCACCAATCCAGATCTATAAAGCGGAATTTGACCTGCCTTTGAATCTATCTTCATTCTGTGATCGTTGGACAAGATATTGTACAAAAATTTTGATCGAAAATCCAAAAAAATTGTTCTTGGAAAATGATAGATCAATTCACTCTATCAATAACTAAGTCTAGTCAGGTTCATGATCAAATATATTTTTATATTGATTCTCACATGAATCAATTATATGAACTCAACAAAAATTGATCGTTGAGATCGGATCGGATCTTCTACCACAGAGATAAATTGAAGAATCAATCTTTATGGGTCCCACTCAATATTACCGATAAAGAGGATGAACATTTAGATCAAATAATCGACAAAGAATGAGCCAAATCGATTCAAAAATCGCTTGGAGATAGGAACCCCTCTTAACGATTATAGAACTCAAGCTTTTCATTGGTACAACGATCAAGGCCTCCTGGATATTCGAAAATATCGAATATATTCACCCTATGAAAAGGTCCGAATGCAAAAGTTAAAGGATCAAATCTTCTTAACAAATTGAAGAAAACAAAGTTTTCATAATGTAAAGAAAGATACAATTGACCGGCATTCGTCAAGTTGAAGAAAAAGTCAGAGAGAATGGTACAACCCAAAGCCCGCCGACTTGAACGGATAAAAATATCAAATCGGAATTTGAATGCAAATTGAATACTTTATAAAAATATTTGTTGTTTTTCTTTTAAAAAAAACTATTAGCGTTCGAACCTAATTGGACCATGTACCAATGCTTCCAATCAAGATTCAATTGGTTGGTCTAAGTCCCAACAAAAAAGATTATTTAAAGTTTCTTCCCTTTGAGTACTGCGGAAGATTTTAAATTCGAACTTCGATATCATTCGAAGTTCAATTCTAAGTTCTATATTTTCGCTCGATTTTGGATTTTCGCTTTTAAGAGCTCAAAAGTCTTAATGATCAACTATTAAATAAGTTGTTGGATCGAATTGGTGCTCTAATCGTTCATCCAAAAGAAAGGGTTTTAAAAAAATTAAAACCCTTTTTTTTGGATGACCATGATCTTTCAAAAGATCAAAATTATTGATTGACGAAGGAACAATTAAACCATTTTTGTCGAATAAGATACCGATTTATCCACTGATTATTGACTTATTCGATAATGAAAAGAATCACATGGAATCGTTCAATAACACTTCTTTCGACGATATCCAACGATCGAGACAATTGGTTGAATCCCATCAAACTATCTCATCAGAGCTCATTGAGAGCTTATTTCACGGAGCAAATACACTCCAATTTTTTGATTATTTGCATCATCCTCGGTCAAAATATAGGAAGATTCTTCCTTCTTATATGAATCCCTTCCATATCAGAAGAATCTTTACATATGGACAACTATTTCATCTTTTGCCCATCCACAACAATCTATCTTCCCTGCCCATTGGTGAAATAGGACCCGTTCACCATAGAGAAAAGAGACTATTTCATTCATCAAGTCACAAATATCTAACATATTTTTACCTAAATATTTACAACGAAACGAAGTGGTGACCAAACGTTTGTATTAATCTATGACTGTACAGATCCTTCAATTTACTAACTCGATTGAATCCATTCATTCATGACAATGGATGTCTTTCCTCGAAGAGATTTCTATAACGCCTTTAACAAAAGTACAAATAGTCAATTTGGAAAAACTTTTTGCCAGCCTTTTTTCCATAGATCCTGATTCTAAAGCAACAACCTCGATCAGTACCTAAAAAAGGATTTCAGTTCAAAAATGGATCTGCACAATCTTAAACTCGATCTTTATTGATTTATTTCATCCGGAAATCTTTCCCAATAAGAAACTGTGGGAAATGTTTCAAGATTGGTTTGTAACCGAAAGTTTTCAAAACATAATTGGAAAACAGTATAGATGTAGAGGAGTACTCCTTTTCAGAATTCAATTTGAAGAGGAACGTGAAATATTCTATTATCGCCAAGTTTTTACCTTTGTCCCTGTTAAGAAACAATATATGTATAGGATCTCTCGAATAGACAGTCTTTTTTCAAAATGGGATTAGCTCCAAACACATGTTATAAGTTTACCTCTGCAGGGTTTAAATATCTTGAAAATATGCTTTAGATAATCTTCCAGAGATATTACTACATGGAGTAATCAATTTTGTATTTATTTTATGAGATATTGTAAAGTTCATAATATTATATTATACATATAAATTGAATATCTTTGTAAACCTTTTATCATCCATTATGGGAACCTATGCCAATGGAACAGGTTCAAACTTTCTAATTTTAATTTTTTAGATCCAGGCAAAATTCATTCCATAACAAAGTTTTCTAAAGTCCCTTTGAATGAGTTTTTAGAATCTAGCACTGTTGATCGAAAGAAGTCATCAGTTTCATTCATACAAAAACATTTGAGATTACTAAATGCAAGGAGGTATGAATGAATATGCATTCTTTTTATCCCGTCCCTTGGGTATTCTGTTCTCTCAAATACTTGGAAAGGACTCTTTAACCTTCTTCTCAATTTAAAGGTAATTTTAAACTCATCAGGCAATTTTAAAGAACCAGCTCACGTAGAGTGCTGCAAACTTATGAATCTTTCAGTTTAATTCCCTGGTTCTCTAGATAGTAAATATCCAGCCCCTTCTTTCTTCTATGAAGAGGGAAGAGGAAGGTATAATAGAAGCTGAATCTCGCCTATAACAGAGTTGAACAAATGGTGTTCTAGTATGATGGTCTCACTTCAAGTATATTATAAATGTAGCCTTCCAAATGATGGAAAACATTTCAAACTAATAAACTGCAAACCTGATCCCAATGCCACTTCTGAACAACCTGGCGAATGTGCACCGGGACAGCCTAATAACTTGGCTCCACCACATATTTCCATTCTTGCACTGCACAAAGCATCTAAAATCATTGTTCTGACTCTGGCCAGTGGCATGGGCATCCCTGCCTTTCACTGCATGATGCAACCCTCTCCACACAATGTTCCCAAACCCCTAGCTTTCCTCCAGCAATCCCCCTTACCACCCACCCTGACTCAGTCATCCAAAAGGATTTATAGGTCCTATGGGAACTGGTCGATCCTATTTGGTCAAAAGCCCAAGGCTAGCGCTAGACTCTCTTTCTAAATTTTCTTTAATAGTACATCTCTGAACAAAGTTCTTTGTATGTAGGTATTTTAAATTACCCTGATAGTAGAATTTGGCTCCAAAGTGTCCCGAATTTTTTTAATTTGGTAACAGATGAAAACGCGATAACGATCTTACCTTGACTGTAGGTAAAAAGAATGTCGTTCCGTCTCCTTTTAATATAGACTCAGCATTCTGCATGAACTGAATGTCAAATGACTTGTCCCTACCGCTTTCCTTTGGTTTCGAATTTGCGACTCTTCTGAATATTTAGTAAGATTTCTACCTCTCTAGAGATTATATAGAGATTCTATTAGAAAGTTCTATTTCTTCCTTGTTATTGTTCTGACTCATATCCCAAAAGTGGGATCCAGTCTCTAATAAATCAAACGATTTTCACATAGATAGATCGATCGATATTCGAATGCTTGTTATCCACAACGACAAAGGGAATTTCCCATTCTTTTATGTAGTAAAGGGTACTACTCGGAAAAAGAGTTGTCTGCCCTGATAGAATTTTGATCTAGGAATCATAAGTCTTGACGCGTATCGAGATTCAAGCAAAAATCAGCCAATGTAAGAAGTCTTAATAGGCTGCATTCCGAAAGAAATCCGTTATGGTATAAATAATATGATCATTGATCAGCCTTTTAGGCAAACTTGTACTCCATTGGAAAATCGGCGGCGGGAGAATCAGGTTAGATCCGGTCAAACTTATGAAAGAATTATCTACAAAGTAGGAAAGGCATTTATACAACATCGGAAAGACTAGGAAGGAATTTCCTGAATCACATCTGTTCACGCTCAAAAGGAATGCGAAGAAAAGGTTTCGCTTACCGTCCACCTATTTCAGAAACCCTGAAACAACTATGAAGGAATTGACCATGCTTCCCCATATTTTGGGTTGCTAGGCCGAATCAGCGGCTCGAGATTCTTGGACTATATCGGAACGAAATATCGAATTGCATTACTCTCGATAGATCCGCTGAGCATGACCTCGATCTAGCTTCTAGTCTTTAGAAAGTCTTCTGGTGGAATTCCATGGTTAGAAAGATTTCAGGGTACGTTCGATAAAGATCAGAGCACATTCGCTCCTCATCCCAAAACGAGAAATCATCTAGATATGATACGATTTCTTTAAGAATATGAATTCAAGTTTCTACAAAAAACTCTTGACGCAAAACAAAAAAAAACTTTCGATCCAAAGTTCTAAAAGAAACTCTCGGACCCAAACAAATGATATAGGATATGGATGCAGCAACGGCATATAACAATATAGTTTAATTCTAGGATCTTTAGAGTGTCTTAGTTTTCGCAGTAACGATCTGACGCGTTGAGGCCAGTATCGGTATAAAGTTAATCTTAATTCATTTAGATTCCTCGTATCAGTTCAATATCGTTTAAAAAGGCAGATGATAAGATCTAAAATTTCTATTAAATATCTGAATCCGATGCAATATAAATCCTCTAAGAAACCCATGTTCTTCTAGGAAGACGATTTCTTTGAGATCCCTTCCTATTTCAAGAACAATGCCTTGTGTTTTCACGCCGAGAATTTTTCACAAACGAAGAACTGCTGAAAAGGCTTTCTATTACTTATGGTTCAATGAGAAGAACATCAAAAATATGGTTTTTCCCAAAAGTTACTACCATTTTTTCGTAGATATAATTCAAAAATCATTAACAAAATCGAATTGTTAATGAATTTCGTGGAAACAATTAGGAAAGTAACATTTTGAGGATTTCAAACGTATTCAAGCACTGAGTATCCGATCGGAACGTAAGGAGCTACATCATCCCTATACTTGCATATGAACGTTGGTTAATCGGAAATAAGAGAGAAAGTTTTACCGCTTCGAATCGCTAATTCATCGCCAAAAATGGCTAGGAACCAATAGTTTATTATCTAATGAATCGTTTCTTTATAATAATCTATCTGAGAGTTATCAATATTATTCAATCTGTTCCTATCTAACAGAAAGTTATTGGATCAAATGACAAGGAAATTGTCGGAGAATCAATGTCTTTCTCCGAATGAAATTGAACACTCAATTCGTACAATAGGATTAAGATTTGACATCAGCGGGGATAATCTGTAATAATCGATGAAAGAGCAATGGAATATGGAATGAAGTAAACAAAATTGACCGGGGGCCGGGCAGAGGTAGGGTCGTGGAAACCAAATCATAGGGTCTGCCATATGCTCCTATTTCTAGATCCTATAATGAATCTTTCCCAGGTTATTCAAGAACAGGCATGTTGGAGAAAAAAAAGACTTGATAGATCTTTAATTTGAAGATAGGTTCTTCAGTCCGAGATCTCGACCATGTAAGAGTAAGCATAGTAAAGACAAGCCAATTCCTCTTTAACCTAATTAGATATTATCTACTAGACTATGCTTACTACCTATTTCCTCGATTTTTGTTCTAGCATTCTCTCTTCCCACAATATTCGGAGGAGAGGAAAGGATAGTCAATCCGACATGCATATAGTTGTTGAGGTCCGGTCACAACTCCCGGATCTCTCAGATCTCTGACCAGTCCTAATGAAATATACCCTGGCAATACGAGGGTGACCATTTCGAAATGGACCTCCTCATTAGATAGAGGAAGATCTCCAAGATCCAAGTTCAGATCCATAATTGTCCCATTCCACTCGAACTTCAGGTAGGTAAATCGTCGGAATCTTCCTCGTATCAACAGGATACGAAGGGAATCTATCTCAATCTATTGAGATACTCTCGTACGATATTTACATTGAATTGCTCATTCAATAAGCATGAGCAACATTATGCCTTGAAGAGGACTCGAACCTCCACGCTCTTAAGCACGAGATTTCGAGTCTCGCGTGTCTACCATTTCACCATCAACGCATCCTGAAAGTGAGTAAATCCTAGTCCGACATTAAGGTATATATATAATATATATATCTATTATATATATTCAAAATATCCTGATATGTAAAAATGAATATAGAATCTATGTTAGAGATAGAGTCTTCGAGTATTGATATCGATCGGTCATATTGGTTAATTATATATAATCCAATTTTTATATTTTAATTCTCATTATCTAGAGAAGATTTAATATACGTAAAAAAAAAGATGACTAAACATCTTTTCTTTTTAAATTCAATAGAAACCTAAAGAATTGGATATGGTACCAAATAACAATCTGTAAAGAACAGGTTCGGTTCTATGATATCTATTCCTGAATTGAACGGAGCGGTCAGATATCCATATTTCAATAGATATATATATAATTACATTGCCATGCGTTCGTTGTTAGATAGGAACGAACATCGAAAAATTCGATTCGAGCGGCTAGAACATCTATTTTCGGAATGAAAGAAAATAAATGAATGGTAGAGTTAAAAGAGAAACCCTCACTCCTTTCTCTCATTCAGAACCGTGCATGGGACTCGAACCTCGCACGGTTCCTAGGTGATAAAGAAGGAATAAAATAATAATCTGATTCCTTTTATTCCCTTCCTCGCGCATATATAAGACCAAATTTATTGAATCAATAGATTTGGTCTTACTGATCTCTCTTGTAAAATATCTTTGCTCAACGTGTTATTTCAGTTTGTTTCTAACTTTTCGTTCCTGTAATTTACTAGACAAAATAGTTGAAAAAAAACTTTTTTTTTTTTTTTTTTTATATATTTATATATCTCTATTTCTTTTTTCCACATGTCCATAGAGTTTTAGAGATAGAAAACATTGATAAAAAAAGAAATAGAGATATATATCTATTACCCCTCTAATAAAATAGAGGTAATAACTTGTAAAACGAATCGCACTCTTCATATACGTCAGGGTCCATTGATGAAAAGGGACTGAAGAAAGTTCGGATCCAATTCTACAGTTATGGATATAAGCGCAATCAAATTCCTGGAGAGTTATACATTTGTGTATCCATGAGACCATTTACTATTTCTTAAAGCCTAATCTTTCCCCTGATAGACCATATAGCCAAGAAAGACCATAGACCAGGAATGGAAGAAAAGCAAATGAAACTCTTCAAATGATCTCAGGGTATAATTGAAAATGAAGTTTCACTTTGTACATGTCAGATCAAAAATTAGTAATTTCATTCAATCCTCCGAAAGAGTGTAGAAATAGTTTCTAACTTGCAATTTTCGGAATAGGAGATTGACATAATCCTCACGAATAGGATCGAATATTCCTCCTGCCAACTCTATCATCTCTCTTAAGGAAGCTTTCCCAAGAGGGCTTAGCTTATCTATCTATGATTTATGCTCTTTCTTTTTTCTCTTTGTTCCGATAAACATATTGATAAATCCCGATCCGAACGGAAATTAATTTCTAATTTATCAGGATATATAAATCCACTATATAGATAGATAAATCTCGATCCCGTTTATGAATTAACGGAAATGTGCAAAGCTCTATTGGCTCTGCCATTCTAAGGAGTCTCTCTTCCTTTTGCGGGTATAGCATTGCCATAATTTCCGGCAGCATCCATTAATTCGTGACCCAATTTGAAATTCATATTTCGAACCGGACGTTTTCGAGATGCCCCCTATCAATCAACGAGAATGGCAAGTACTTTTCCTTGCGTAGATCTTATCTCAATGGGAACTCGATAAGTCGATCCACCCACACGTCTTGTTTTGACTGTTACATTGGGAGTTACTCTACGCATTGCTTGGCGTAGAACAGATAGTGGATTTTCTCCGTCTTTTGTTGAATATTCTTGATGGCTCGATAAAGAATTCGATAAGCCAATGATTTTTCCCGTTTTTAAGAATACGGTTAACCACCATGTTAACTAATCGATTACGATAAATAGGATCGGATTTTGCAGTTTTTTTCTGCAGTACTTCGCCATGACATGAGTCTGAAAAAGGTTCAAGAATCTATTTCATAAAGGCTGCAAATCATTTATTTTGGCTTTTTGACCCATATTGTAGGGTGGATCTCTAAAAGTATGAAAGATCTCCCTCCAAACCGTACATAGGACTTTCGTCGAATACGGCTTTCCATATGATTCTATCTGCATAGATGAGACATATTATTTATGCATATAATTCCGTTTACTCACCTCGATTGAGTATCCGTTCCCTTTCTTCCTTTTGCTATGATTGGAAATCCCGTATTTTACATATCTATACCATCAAGTCCCTTAGGTTTACAAAAATAGTTTATAAAAAAAGTGATTCAAATCATTACATATTTGACTCGAACCTGTTCTAAAAGGTCAAGGTATTTTAATTTTCTGTTGAAACAATCAGGGAAACTTCGAAAATGATTTCGATATTGAACATTGGACATATAATAGTTCCAAAACTCCTGAAAAAGAGGATCGTTTGTTTCACGGTAGCCTGCTCTAGTCCCCCTTACAAAACGTTCGTTATTAGGTTAGCCATACTTCACATGTTCCTAGCAATTAACATGGCATCATCATGAAATGATGCAAGTCTTAGATAAGTAAGAATATACAACGCACTAGGACGCCCTTGTTGACGATCTTTTACATCGGCAGCATCTAGGGTTCCTCGAACACTGTGATATCTCACACCGGGTAAATCTTAACCCTTCCTCCTCTTACTAATAATACAGAATGTTCTTGTAAATTATGGTCAATACCAGGTATATAAGCAGCGATTTCAAATCCAGAAGTTAATCGTACCTGGCAACTTTACGTAAGGCAGAGTTTGGTTTTTTGGGTGATAGTGGAAAAGTTGACAGATAAGTTGTTTTCACTGTCACTCTACAAAACCATACATGAGATTTTCACCTCATATGGCTTCTCGTTCAATTTTTTTTGAAGTAGGACAGATTGGATTATTTTCATTGTTCCAGAATCTTCTATTCCCTTCCTTCATGCATTATGTCTAAAAGAATCACTGGAACCAATTGAGTCAAACACGTTTTCGTGTTCTAACAAAACTACTGAATCAGCATTTTTCGGCCAAAGATTATTATGCAAAATCTTCGGGATTTCCTCTTCCTACTCTATTCCCATCCTATAAGTACAGCGTCTGAAGAAATACTCTTTGGTATGAATCGACATTATGAAATGCTAATTCTTTCTTGATATCTCGAAATATCATTCCTCCAAATGCAAATTGGATTCGAAATTGACGGGTTAATGAGCTTATCCATGTGGTTATACACCGTTCGAATTCGAGCAGGAATCACTTTCATGAAAGATTTTGGTTTTCAGCTTTGGTTGGAGTCGTCCAAGATCATTTCGATGAACTATGTTGAAGGATATATATATATATATATCTGAGATATGATCTGATCGACTGCGTAAGGCCCGGGAATAGCAATCGATATGGCCGGGGAAAGTATATGTAAAAGGAAGTTATTTTTGATCCGATTAGTCAATGATCTGGCCCGGTGAGTCCTTTCTCCCATGATGAACTGGATGAACTGATGAACTGCTGGCACCAGTCCCATATCTTGTTTCTGTGGACCGGTGGAAAAGTGGGGGCTCAACAAAAAGAAGATTGTACCATACGAGAGAGCGAAGGGGTCAACCTGTTCCGAAGAGACAACATGGATTTTGGAAATATAGTTGTACTCTCACATCGATCCAGATAAATAAGTATTTCCATCCACGGAGGTCAATATTTGCTCGCTAGGCGAGAGGATAGCAATACTAGTTACAAATTTTGTTCCGTAGGATATCAATGTATTTATATGAAGTAGTTAACAGTTGCATAGGGTCTTCTCTTTTATGTTCTGTAATGATGGATCCTGTACGTGTTCCTTAGAACAAAAATTTGTTCATTTTTGGGGTCTCGAAGTGGAAACAAATCGAAACTTTTGAATGGAAAAAGAGATAAAAGTAGATCTTATTTTTCGAAAACAGTAATATCCTGGGTGCAAGAATCAATTTTTGATTCGTATCATCTCTGTATAATCTTTACTCGATCTTGTTCTCCTTGTTCTTCCAACCAATCTTTAGTCCTTTCCGCACGCACTAGTGCTAGATCGGATCAAATATGTTTAACAAAATATTTGACGTGTTCATGTCAAACTTGCTTG